>SKCR01032235.1:0-205557 GCA_019454045.1 Zanthoxylum bungeanum | reverse complement strand
AGTATTTCTCTTTAATCAATTATGGTTGTGATGTCCCCAAGGGGCGCGGTTTGAGTTTGAGACCTTGTCTTCAAGGTCCCAGGTTCAAATCTTGGGTAGCACCCTTGTAAGAGCCTGAGACAGCACCGGTTTACCCATATGCATCAATGTATGACGTGGGGTTTTCCGATATTCCAAAAAAAAAAAAAAAATTATGGTTCTGATATTGTGAGATGACTTTGTTTTATGTCATGCAGAACAAAGTGATTGATATCCTTTTTTCGCAGCACTTATCCTTTAGTTTATTGATGCAGCCTCATCCTAGTGATTTGTTTGTTGCTTGCTGCACCTAAAGTGGAGTACTCTTCTGATCTTTTGATGGCAAACACAGTTTATAGGTAATCAATCATGGCTTTTTTGCTTGTTCTTGACTTCTTTCCCTGTTGAGCTTTCTTAAAAGTACTGAGATTTTCTTCAACTGTATAGCTAAATTAGGTAACTTGAAGCGGGGAGTTCCTTTTTCTGAAGTTTTCCTCTGCAGTGATTATGATAATTTATGCCCTTTTGAAATTAACTCATTAAAGTCTTGATTGTTTTTTCTTTTTCAGAAAATTTTCCATGCCAAGATTAGCCAGTTCAGAAACCCAACTTTAGCTTGTGGTGTGGTAGGACAATGTGAATACATTATTATGGTATATTTCGATATTATTGTTACAGTTTTTAAGTCTTCATATTTTGCACAACTAGGAACTCTCAAAGTATGAGATGCCTCACTGGTGCCCAACATCATAAGAGTGTCTTTATCTCGTTTAGCTTGTATTAAAGGGAAATGATGATCTAGTGCACGAGGCTTTCCACACCGTGAGCTTAAAAATGCTGGAGCAAATTCTTATCAAATCAGGGTAGACATGATTAAAGGAAATATTTTACAGGCTTTCTGAGTGCATTATTGATGAAATTTTAGTCCTAATTGATATGGATTTACTGCAGATTTGTTCTCACAGAAACATGTAGAGATGAGAAAGAGAAGATGTATTGAAAATGATAAGAGCTGGAGAAGCCTCCTTTTAAGGTTTATAGTACTTTGATTTGTGTAACAGTCAGTTTGGCTGACTAGTACTGGGACTGTTGTGGAGTTTTACAGTGGTGAAATCCCGATGAAGGGATGCATATAAACCTCAAGCAATTTCAGTAAAACAATGGTGGTGACAAGTGATATGATTTTTATTTTCTTGTGTATAATAATTTTGTATTATTATTATATTTATAACTGAAGGTGCTACTTCGGGCACTCCATATTATGGCACAATTGTCCGTTTTAGGAACGCAGGCTCGAATTTTGTTGGAGTCGTAACGTCTATATAAATATGAGTATCCCACAATCGTATATGCTCACAATCACATCCCATGTGGATAAGTTCAGTCATGCAAGGTCATATGGATTTTTATATCCTTCCAAATAAGACAAATATGCTTTGTAAATATGGGATCACAGAAATACACCTTCAATTACTTCCATTGTTGACCTCTTGTTTTTGCCAAATGATAATATATAATGACCATGTCAATAATAAAGAACCCAGAAAATACAAGTACTTTGCTTCAATCCTTTTTTCACGTCAAAATGACTTTAACCAGTCAACCACAACTAACAAATTCCACAAGTCAGAAATGCCAAAATCATCCCATTTCAAAAAGAAATATGTTCATCACAAGATAGTATTCAAAGTTAAATTTATCTCATTTCCCTCCATTTCTCCAAAACCCAAGTATTAGTGGAGAAAGAATGAGTTTTTCCTATATCAACTTGCTCTACTGATCCTCAAAGTTTAATGAGCCAAAAAAAAAAAAAACAGCCTTGTCCCATAATCTTAAGAATTTATGAAGAAGCAACGGGCTCAGTACAATGCAAAAATTTCTCCACTTTTGAAGGAAACTCATCGCCATAACCTACTAATGAATCCCTTTTTGTCTTTCTTCATCCTGTTCTCAAGAGAGGGGAAATCAATAAAATTGTAGGCAAGGTCTAGAACAATAGGATTCCGAGGTATTGATTGGAATGCTGGGGGGAAGGCTGCAATGCGTGCAGCACCTTTCACATTTGAATCACCAACAGCGGACTCATACACATCTAGTTTCTCAAGAAGAAATTTATCCACCTGAAAAGACTTCGAACCAGTACCATCAAACCGATGCAAGGATACATATTTATATACTCCAGTACAAGCACAATTCACATATGATGAAAATAACAAATTAAAGAAAAAAAAAGAAGACGTAAACTTTAAGCTTCTAATGAAACGAAATATGATACATGGTCAACAGATGCTATAATTATTTCAAAGGAACGAAAGATGATAAGTTTATATAGTTATAGTACCTTCTTTCCAGCACCACTTATCGATATCGTAGAGATTTTATTCGACAAATTTTCTGGAGCCTTCTCCTCCTCTATAATCCCCATTGCATGTTCAATGCAACTGTTAGATCTGCACTCCTTGCATAATGTCTTCAACTCTTTTATCATCATCTGCAAAATGAAAATAAAAACATAAAAGATTTAACATCAAATCCCAGCATGCCCAACAACAAAAAAAATCATAGAAAAGGTGGAGGAATATGCATCTGACTTACCGACAATGTAAGGAATATTAACATCAACAGATGCAAGTTGAGAATCATCTAGGAGCTATAGATAATTAGGTATAAACTATTTTGAGGAAGCAAGTCATAAACTCATAATGATTTTTGTTCTATTTCAAGTAGGTCAATTTAACAAACAATATCTAAAAATTTACTTTGAAAGTTGTAAATTTAAAAATTTACTTAGAAAGTTATATAACTCTTTTCTACTATAAATTAAAGACGATGCATCTGACTTATCTTCTATAAAATAAGGAGTCACCGAATGTTATATAACTCTTTTCTACTATAAATTATTGACAATTGTTAATACCGACATAGGAGCTATAGATAATTAAGTATGAACTATTTTGAGGAAGCCAGTCATAATGATTTTTGTTCTATTTCAAGTAGGTCAATTTAACAAAACAATATCTAAAAAGTTACTTTGAAAGTTGTACATTTACCTGATCGCTGTTGGTCATGCGTTCAAATTCCTTTAGGGCATTTTCAGCAAGAGAACGAGCATGACAGTATAATGCATAAGCTTCTGTTCTCTTTCCAGCCAAACTGTATGATCTTGCCAAGTAAAAGCACCTGCCAAGAAGTAGAGTTCGACAAATTAATATGACTCGAGGAACACTCCTTGACACCCAAATCAATTATAAATAGAATACTCCTGGAGGATATGCGGGAATATGATTCGATGCATCATCTAGGCAAGAAGGCTACAACATATTCAACATGCATTGGCGAAAGAAAATTTTGATAGGTATTAACCAGCTTCACGTTAGACAAAATAACAAAGATAATTTAAAAGGGAGAAACGAAAGAGAACTGCCGAGCATTTTCGAAAGAAAGAAAAGAATGTTAATATTTATACTCAACAATTTAAATCACTCTTAAACAGAGGATGTCACCCAAAATGTGGCAACAAAACCAGGCACTCTTGATGTGCTTATAACAAATTTTATAAACAAGTAGATTATCTTAACAATCTCCTCATATAAAGTAAATAAGGACATTTAACACAGGTTACAGATTCTTCCAGCGAAATGCCAAAAAGAATGTGATGTGCATTTTCTACTACATAAAAAATGCTAACAAAATGAGCATATATGGATGGAGGGTGTTGACAAGAATGATAACATACTGAATACAGATAATGACACATTAGAGGAAGCGTAGAATTGGGTAATAAACAGAAAATCATGTGATCCACAGGCGCACTAGCAGATGAATAGCAATTTAGCAAAAAAGAGTTCCATCCAAGAAATCAACCAAGAGTTACAAGAATCATACCTTTCAGCACGGAATGCTAAACTTTTACGCTCACACTCCTCGGCAAATGTTACTTCTTCGGGCTTTCTATCTCTTCCAGAACTAACTAAATCAGATAGATCAGCTGTATTCTGTTATATACAACATCAATTACACAGAATTAGCTATTTGCTCTCAGGTAGCAGCACCTAAAGAATTCAAACTGGCATCTTTTCATGAATAAAGGGATAATAGGAATGTATACACATAAAAAGATTGTTAACCTGTAATAAGAGATCATATAAGCGAACAAGTTCTTCAGGCTTGGTAACTTTCTCATTTTTGTCATCGCGTCGCTTTGTGAGTTTACTCTTTGCAATGCTGACCAACAACTGATTCCGCTCAATGGTACGTTGCCCTAATACAGCACTAACAGCTTTGTCAAGACCATATAAGTCATCTTTCACATTTTCAGCATTGCCTGCACTGACCTGGAATAGACAATAGATCAGGAATGTCAATCAAAATGAAAAAAATAAATCACACCAAAAATTACAGAGATGAAAATTTTCAATGATATAACAAATGAAAAATCAAGCACGAAGGTACGTGGATCTTATCTATATCATTATAAATAAGGAGAAAGAATTGGTTAATTTTCCATACCAAGTCACTACGAATGCAGCTCCTGGCCTCATGGTATGCGGTAAATTTTTATCAAAGATGACAAGCTTTTTCTCTGCAGGTAGGGAATCTGCTGCTGGACCATGTAAATCCTTCTCCAATTCTTGAGCTGAAAAACATATCCTTTGAATCAGAAGTTGAGACCTTGTTTGGAAATACCAGCATATGACTGATAACCAAACTTCAGAAACATTTCACAGAATTTCCAAAATGACCCAGAGGTACATCGTTCAGATATGATGCATAAACAAGATTTTCAACCAATATGCAATTGCGACTAATTTGCTAAAGTTTAATACAGGGAGAAAAGATGCAAACTGGAGCAATAAGCACAAACATGCAAGTGTAGGTTCAAAGGTAACGGAAATATTATTGTTTTATTATTATTATTTGGATCAGAAACAGAACATCAGCTTTTTTTCCTTAATTTCATCAACTGCTCGAATTCTTATAGACCTAGTGTACGTAGAGGAAGTGACAATATACTCGATGCTCAAATTCAAGACCATAGGACCATATTATATTGGAACTTGGAAGCATGAAAGACTCATTACTATTAGATTCTCACTTAAAATAGAGAAGCATGTATGCCTTTAAAAATGTCACAGAAAAACAAGGATTGGCAATTTTTTAACTGAGCATCACCTAATAAAGTTTCAATATCACATCTGCCTACAAAGTTTCCAAAGTCAAATTGATATAACAGGTAGAAATTGCTGTCAGCAGGTTCACAATGCTAACATACAAGAAAATAACGTAGCCATATGGAACAAATTCAATGTGCTTAATACCGACGAAACGATCTTTAAGTGCTACACAAGAGGACAAATAAGTGAAAATTATTTTCTAATCATCACCATCCATTGGAAGTCATTTCGCAGATAATTGAGACAGCATCAATCAGAGCAAAAACCATTATAAATGGAAATTAGTTAGCTTCAAGAAATTTGCATGTTAAATAGATGTCATCTTGACCTTAATGATAGCTAGTTGATACACTCAGGGATTCTAATATCTGTTATACTACATTTGGGAAAAGCTAATTCATGCGATAGATAAGACTAAAAGAGATGCCAGCAGATCTAAGCAGCAAACTCTACTATGCTGTCTTAGAATCGAAATCAAAGGAAACAAACAATCAACCTTTTAAAATGGCAACCCGAGTCTTTGCATTGGATATCGGAAATCTATGGCCAAGCCAGTGAAACTCGGTCAGGGCTGCAGCCTGTTGAGACCTTGCCTCTGCCATAACAGCCTGAAACAAGAGAATTCAGGCATCAGCACTAATCTCAGCACGTGGCTTTCCTGCTTGCAGTAATCAAACTTACCTCCAATTTAGACTTGAAAAGATCCAGTGCAGGGCCTTCCATCTCACCAATTTGTAGAAGTTCAGAGGTTTTTACATTTGATTCACCAATTTTGTGTAGGCAGTAGCGGATACTAGGTTCTAGCTCCTCAACTCGCTCACGGCATAAAACTTGATTTTCTACGTCTCCATATTTCCCAAGTTCCTCATAAACAGCCCTACAAGATTATTAACAAAGACAAAAGGGAATAGTTAGTCAAGGGAAATTTATCCACAATCAACAATTTCTAATCAGTCCTTAACATGGGAATTCACTGATCATAGAGAAACATTGGATATATTTTTAAAAGAAAGGTAAGATGTCCATATATTAATCTTACAGAGACAAGGATTAACCTGGCATTTTTGAAATTCTTTAATGCAGTTTCCCAATTCTGATCTTGTTCAAACAACAAATTCCCTTTCATGTAGGAAGCATAGGCCTACAAATCAAAAACAGAACATGGAGAATTAAAAAATTATAGCACACTAAAAAATTGGTGACCGGATCAACACATACATTATTTGCACTAAATAATATTATTGTTCAGGTATAAGATACAACTACTTTATTTTTCCCTGTCCTACTAACAAAGGTGTCAATACATGCTAATCATACACACACCTCAGCTTCTAAAGATGTTCTTGGGTCTCCCTTTATAGCACACAAATTCGAGAACAGGTTAGCCCATTTGACTGCTTTCCTCAGTCTTCCAATCAAATAGATGCGTTGCCGGGCATTAGGGCCATCTGGGAGCTGTCTTTTCTCCATGGCATGGCTCCAAGCTCTCTCTGCCGTATAAAGAACCAGATGAAGAAACCTATTTTGAATTAAAAAAAATTGTTAAACATAACTACAGATAAGTTGAAGTTTCTCTCTCTCTCTCTCAGTCTCTGGAAGATGTTGTTTACAATCCATATAACCACCACACTCCACTAATTTAGTTTGCATGTTCCAAGAAATCAAAGAATACCAGTTATAAACATACCCAGATACCCTTACTTGCCATTTACATGATGTTCCATTGAAACCAAATTCGTTGATAATGAAACAAAAACCCACTCAAAAGGAAATTGATGAATTAACAAAACCCACCTCACTTCAGTGACGGTGGATTCAGTAACAGCCCTCCGTGTATATTTACCACGGCCATGAGTAAATTTCAAGGATTTATATAGCCTCCTCAACCTTGCAGTGCAATATCTCCTGTATTCAACATTCAATTCAATCAATTTTAACATAGCAATTTAATACAAATTTCCCAAAATACCTAAAATAAGATATTTCAATATTTGTTAAAATTCTCATATAAAAACTCATCAAAATAACTACCGATAGCGAGTATAGTCGCCGTGCCGCAATCCATGCTGCATCTGAGAGGACTTGAGAAGCTGCAGCACTGTATCTCCCACACAAAAAAAAAAATGACATCAATTTTTTTTTTTAAATATATAAACAGAATTAACGATGTTGATTCTGGTGAGATGCTAACCGTTGATGGAGAATTTGGGGCTGATCTGATCGGAATTGGTTGATTTTGGATCGTCAATTTCCATAGCCAAGGTTTCGCTGTTTTTCGCCATAACTCCAACCAAAAAAAAAAAAAAAAAAAACGACGTCGTAGATCTGATGAAAGAGAAGAAGAGACAGGGATGATAGAAACCCTATCAGATTTCTAATGTTTGTCACAATTTATCATTTTTCTTAATATATATATAACTAGTTTTTGCTATTTGGCCCGTGCCTACGGCACGGTGTTACAGTATTTACTTGTGTCTACGGCACGGTGTTACAGAATTAAATGATTTTATTTTTAAATTAAATGATGCCCGTGCCTACGGCACGGTGTTACAGTATTTGGTCGTGCCGTAACAGAATTAAATGATTTTATTTTTTAATTAAATGATTTTATTTTAACTTTCTATTTTTTAATTTGAAAATTTGATCATTTCCATCGATCAATTCACTCTCTTTCCTCCAATTACCAATGAAATGATTTGGGCCGTCAATTAAGCCACATAAAGAGAGCCGTTGGATACACTATCTTCCCCACCACCGTTCTCCTTTATTATATAGATATATATATATATATATATATATATATATATATATATATATATATATATATATATATATATATATTAATAATACCATATTTCTAGTGTTTTTATAATTCCCTATCAGGTTATTATTTTTATGTTATCTGTTTTATGTGTTGTGTGCGATATTAGCCGTTAGATTAGACTCTCTATTTTATAATTTATAATTGTTTGTAATTTTTCAATATACCCTTACCATACAAATTTTGTTAATATTTTTAATATTCAAAAAAATAATAATACAAACAAAATAATTTCTTATTGTAAATTTAGTGATAATAATTACTGCTACATTGACATAATAACAGATAAATAATCTTGTCAATATATTTGTAATCGATGATAAAATTGGAAAAAAAAAAACTTAAATTGTTGAGGTGAAGGGATAATATGGTGTTACAAAAATAGTAGCACCCTAGATTATTTATGTAATCCCAAAGAGGATTTGAGTTTCATATTAATAATCTTAAACAATTCATAGAGAGTAATAAAATGGGGTACTTATTTACGATCTATATATAGTTGCGATCCATTTACTATTTGATATGATGATGAAATTCTAAATTGTTTATATAACGACATGTAAATAGATGTGGCGTGTATAATGTGATTATACAGAACTAAATCGTGATAGAGATAAATTCCGTTAAAAGATTTGAAGAAATTCATATTTATCTAAATGATAAACATCTTCTTCTTTCTTTCTTTTTTTGTTAATTTACATTTTTACCATTTAATCTCATAATTTTCTTTTATTTTATTCTCATGTAAAAATCGTCATATTTCACTTCGCAATTAATATATTTTGAGTATATATATTAATTATGTATTTCATATATATATATATTTATGAAGAAATATACCCGATTAAAGAGATAAAGATGATATAAATGACGAATGAGACATGACGTTTTAGATGTTAGGGTAAATCTTTGAATCAAAACTCGACCCGATTTCAAAGAACCTCGAGTTATCGGATTCTTAGTTTTGTTTAAGAAATATGGACAAATTGATGACAAAAATTAATCATAAAATAGTAAAGTACAGTATTATGTATTATGTTGTGTATTTTATGATTAGTTTTTGTTACCTTTCTATCACCATTTATCATTTTTGATATATATATATATATATATATATGTATGTATGTATATATATGTATATGTATCTTTAATTTTTTTCTATAATACCCTATTGGATTTCTAATCTTTTCTTAATTCCTTATCATGTCCTTATTTTTAATAACTAATGATAAACATCTATTTTTTTTTTTGTTAATTCACATTTTGACCATTTAATCCCATAATTTTCTTTTATTTTATTCTCATGTAAAAATCATCATATTTCACTTCATAATTAATATATTTTTAGTAAATATATTAATTATGTATTTCATATGTATATATTTATGAAAAATTAATATAAATAAATTATGATAATTTTCATCATTGAATAAAATCATGACTAAACGAATAAACAAATTGAATACGAATTCATCACATTTTGATTCAATTCATTTAGAATTTAATATAAATTCGATTCGTCAATTCATTTTGCCACTTCTATTCAAGGGCATGACACCAACTTGTTTTGGATTTAATGACACATTTTTTTTGCGATAAGAGCTTAGATTTTTTAGGATTAAGGAGAATATGACAACTAAATTTAATTAATATTCAATGATTTTATATAAAGAAAAATGAGTCGAACCCGCGTATCGCGCATATTCTAAACTAATTATTTGTATTCCCGATCTTCCTTATCTGTTAATTATTTCACAGGGCTGAATGGCTGATGACCAAAAACATTTTATTTCACATTACAATAGGCCGATGCTTTAATTTTAAAGCATATATTTGTGAGAAAGCCTAAATTACACATTCATTATGATATCCAATAGTTGCCTTCCAATGCAAGGAACTCGGTTAACATTCTCAACAATGTGAAAGAAATTCCCAGAGACAGTCTTACCTTTTAATGTTTAATCATGCTTTTGAATCAAATTCGATAACGAAGGTACGGATTTCCATCGGAGCAAGTACAACAATCAATTTCGTTGGATCGACAGGTCCTCCTCTTACCGCCTTTGGTTCTTCTTCGGAAGAGCCCTCTACTTTCCAGACTAGCCTCTTCTTCTCCATTTCGGTTCTTCCTTGATTAGCAGATAAGTTTGTCTCTGTTACTTTGCTAATCTGCAGGGCAACAAAACAGAAAACATCAGCAGAAATAACTTCATTGCTTAATGCTCTTAGTAGTTAGCAAGCAGAAAAATGAGTTGTTTATGTAGTGATTTGATTCTACCTTCTTGTTTGGGAACACCCTTTTCAGTTCTACATTTGACATAACTGATAGATCCTTGTCCTCTCCAATCTTGCATTTGAAGGATCCAAAGGAAATTAAAATATAGAACCAATGCAGCAAAAAGAAAATGAAACAAACACGACTCGTATATAACTTGAGGCTGTAACGGTTGTTTTAAGTAGTCCCAAAACCAATACATACCTCGTATAAGTGTGCCAATCGAAGAAGAACTTTTCCGTCATCCAGTTCCTGGAGGGTTATCATGGCAACATTATCAGGTAAAACATAAGCCGGATCCATCCCCGAGAAGGTTGCTACACGAGAATTTTCCCAATTATCTCCATCCTGAAGAGAAAACCAGCATTATGAGTCAAAAGAGGACCATATTAGCAACTATAGGACTTCGAAGTTATTCCTTTCATCACCTGCTCTGTGAAGGCTAATAGGAAAGGAGAATATATCTCCTGGCCAAATGATCGGCGCCACTTAGCACCCTCTCCTACAGGATCTATTCTGAGGTAGTACTTTCCAACAATCTGTAAGATGTATGCTGTTGTAGGTGAAATAGAAGGGACAACTTTTGTGTCATTGAAATAATAAATCGGTTAGAGTGAGCTTACAATTAGTCCTTCACATTTATCAAGGACACAAACTGTTTCATTTAGTGCCTCGGCAACACCTCTACCGTCATCTTGAAGCAACCTCCTGTATACAGAAGGATCCCAATAAAGTATTCCTAACAATGGAAATATAGATATTAGATATAGTACTACTATGTAAGTATGCCAAGGACAAAACCTGTGGAGCATCAGTTCCAATTGGCCATCCGCAATACTAGAACCCCCCACTGATCGATCTACCAAGATTGAGAGCTCTGAACTATCATCTTTCATGTAAATTCCTAGATTAATCTGAAAGGAGAATAAAAACAAACTTCATAAGCTGTGCACAGAAAGATTAACCTTAAATTATGTACATGTATAAATTCCTCCAGTCATGAAGACACAGGCACTTGCAGTGTGACCTGGCCTTTTAGCATATGGAAGATATATATATCCAGAGCCTTATGAGACAAAAAAATCGATTGGTTACAATTATAACTCAAACTTACTGGGTAATAATTTCCGGCAACAGGTTGATTCACCTCCAGGTTCCAATCTTTTCTGTAGTTTCGAATCTGCAAGAATAGAATATCCTCAACTTTATACGCGATGACAGATTTGATTGAATGATTGATTGTAGCAACATGGAAATATTAAAATGTGTTATTCATAAATCCTCCAGCCACATGTTAATAATCAATGTGATCAGCAGGTACATACTCTTTCAATAAAATCACGTCCGCTAGAATCTGTATAAAATGTCTTGTTGCTATTTATATTTGATGTAATCTGAGTCACAACCTCTTTCCCAATTCCATCATCAACAGGTATAGGCCCAACCTAAAATAGATTTAAAAAAAATTGCTGATACAAGTTTCCAATATGAACTGTGCTCTCTTTAATATACCTAGTGCAGTAGACTTACTGTAAACTCAACTTCAGCATGATCTTTTCCCTTGTAAACTCTAGTGACCTGTTTATGCATGCAAGTAAATACTCGGCATATATAGTGACCGATTTGACATTGCGTTGATTGTTAGCAAAAAAACAAAATTAGTGCTCTTTTAACAAGTTAAATCACCTGGTATATCCATGGATTGATCCTCTGATGTACTTCATCCAATAATGGTCCTCGCAAAACGGTAAAAGGAACCTGAAATTTTTGGCAGCTCCTTAGCTGTTCATGGTCATTATATATAAATTGTTCATTGCTGAAGTGCTTAGAAGATTTTGAGTACCTGCCCTTCGGATTTTATAGGATATGTACCATTTGGACGAAAAATGTATGCTCCAGAGGCCTTCAGCAAATTAAATTAGCACATTTATTTACAAATGGACAGGATAGTAACAGGATTTGTAGAACTATTTAGGTAAGAGGCTTTTACAGAAAGCAAAGTTACCTGAAAATCCTTACTTCCATCATCACCGCGATAATAGATATATGATTGCTCTACCAATTTGTTAACCTTCAATTGTGAAATGATTCAAATTTGATGGGGAAATTAGAGAAAAAAACATGTCAATATAGTAATATACATTTTCAATTGCTAAAAAATGACATACCGAAGTTTTGATATTGGTGTACTGAGTAAGTTTTCTTTCTTTTCCAGAATATATAAGTTTCAGGTTTCCCGGACCCACTTCTACAGTATCATTACCGATTTCAGACTTGTAAACTGTTTTCATCTCTGAATGATTAGCTGCAATCACAAATGGAGCATAAAGAATAATCAGCTTCAAATCAATACAATGAAAACCTTATAATTCGTCTATGTCGAATGTTTAACTAGTTTCACAATATGGCAAGCACATTCATGACCTGCTTGTTTGGAACTTGAGATAATGTAAGTGTTGAAACCAAGAGGTGGTACAGATACTGAAAATGCAAGCCAGTAATTTGGGGTCACATTTGGGGAGTTTCCCAAATAAGCCTTAGAGTATTTGTTTCTTAAACTCATAGAGTCTTTCAGAAGAGGCAGAAGCTGAGAATCAATTACTTTTCCTTTGGAATCCTTAACGGTGACATTCTCATTAATAACCTGCAGTGAAATTATAAGTTGGGATGATAAGTAAAGAGGTTGAAGAAAAAAAGGAAGTGTCTAAAAGAATACTTACAGGTATTCTTATAACATCTTCTCGTTTCCAGCCAAGGGGATTGTATACGACAACAACCTACAGAACAGAATAAAGATTTCATCTATTTCAAGTGGAATAAGATAATAATTCTTTAAAAACCAATGGAAAAAACATTCAAGCAATGGACTTTAATTCAGGTGTTCTCCTTACCAGGCTCTTCCCACTAGACAGGTCGACTTCTGATGGAGGACAATAGCTTATATTCAGAAGTGGACACTGAAAGAGAAAAAGACGAGGAAAAGCAATCAGCACTCTTAAATTTAAAACTTGGGGCAAAAGAATTGCTTTAAAGACATGTATGCTACATTATGCTATTTAACTTAGCATGTCTTGCAATGTGCTTTAATAAGTTTATGATTATAGGCACACAAGTAAAAAATAGCAGCTTGGTGAAATTATAATTGCCTGTTGAATATTAGTCGCTGGATTCCCACAACCTGTCTTTGAAGACTCAGTTATGCAGGCAAGTGATGCTGCAACGACCTTCTCAGCCTGCAAGAAGAAATATCAAATGAGAAGCAATATCGCTTTAGCATGGCGAAGAGAAATAATAGAAGAATGTTAAAGAAGGTGAAGCCTAAACCTCAGTGTAGCCAATTGACAATCGTTTCGCATAATCATTAGCCACATGCTGCTTCTCTGTTCCGGCGACTGCATCATGATGTTGAGCAATTGCTACGGCATCAGCTAAAGAATCAGTATTGGGACCGAATTCATTCCTTCCCTTGAAGAATTCAAATTGCCTTGCTGCCTGTTTATGTATTTATATAACAATATAATCTATTATTAACAACTTCTTCCAAACTCCTTTCGTTATAAAGAAAAATGGAATAGAATATTCACTACTTGTCTCAAACAAGAGAAAGAAAGAAACACAAATTATTCATAGATATTCACGATTTGTTCCCTACGGTAATTGGTTTCATGAATTATGTTAACAAACAATTGGAGCTGCAAGGTAAATAATTTAGAAATTACGTTAGTATTACCAGATAGTAGGCACTCATTGTTCTTACATAGCCTTTGAGGGCTGGCCTGCTTGTAAAAAATCCTGTCCAATAAGCATTTTCGCGGTCTGCGTATCTGATGAATGCATGCATATGAATACAAGTCAAACATCAAATAATGAATGGCTGTAAGTTATTATATTGAACATTACTCACGGAAAAAAGTCTTCAGTCTCCAATGGCCAGGACTCATTTGCTGCATATTTTGCATCAGTGTAAATCGATGGAGTTGAGTACAGAGCATTGACACGCCCATCCTAGATACATTCAAAATCAGCACTTCCATTAAACACAGAAAAGAAAGTACTTGGGTGGCTACAAAATGATTGCATTCAGCTAAAAATTCGGTAATGCATTACAACGACTATGGATGTGAGTCATGTAACTAACCTGATTGACATAATGGATAAACTTGTCCATCTGCCGATACCATGTATGCGCATATTGATACTTGAAGTCTGTCCCCATAGTCCACATGATATGATTTGTCCGAGTTATGTTTGCCTGAAAAAGAGTTTTCAAAATAAGAGCTCTCTAAAAACGGTCTTCATTTGACATTTGGCTGCAATTGCATCCAAATTTATTGAGGTAGAAGAATTGCAACTGTAAGTTGGAGTCAATGAATGTGTCTCACATATGAGCCAACATATCGTCAAGCTTAGTGTGTGATAACACACCTAGCTTACCTGTGCTATTGCAGCCGATACAAAGTCATTGACGCGGTCAGGGACATTGTAGTCAAACAATTCCATGTCATCCTTCAAGTCGAAAAAAATTAGAATATCACACATATATATTGGCATGGATATGAGTATATGAAAATACTTACTAAATTCATAGAGATTACCTGCACAATAGGTGAATTATCATTAACTTCAAAGTAGAAATTATCTGTCGGAGGTTCATAATTCTGAGGTGATATACCAGTAAAGATCTGCGGAGAAAAAAAAATCAGTTTTTAAATTGAAATACACAGACATAAATGGACATATGGACCAGTTCAGTTAAAGTAATGAAAACAAATATGCGAGTGGCATAAGTAACTCACCTGAGCAGATGAGCCGAGACTCTTAGAGGCACGCCAGACAACCTCCAGAGTCTTTTCATCTTTCCTTTTAGCTCTGTCTTGATAATCAATTCGTGTAAAGAAAAGGAAGTCGAATCCAACCTAAGCCAACAAGAAAGCTTTGTATTCAACAATTTGTTATACAGTAAATGTCAGAACACTAAGGGACTTACTAAGATCATATACCTCTGCACTCAACAGGTAAGCTTGCACCGCAGAATGCCCAAATGGATCGATTTGCCAACCAATTCTTGGAGTCACATTGAATTGTTCTTTGATAAACCGATGTCCAAGAGTTGTCTGATCGATCATGTCAATGTAATGTGTGGCTGCCTCATCATGCATACACCAACCCCCATTTCTGCACATCAATAATGAAATTAATCGCAACCCAGATGACAAAATGCCTCAGACAAAATTATTATCCATTTTCAACAGCTACTTGCTACTGTAACATAATCTAAGAGGAAAAGTTATCATAAATTTGGTTACATTAACTCAAGTTGACCGGATTTGACCAGCTGCTTCACTACATTTTGGACTTCCTCACTCTGATCTCTCCACCATCTCTGGAAGAATGCCTGTATTTTTCAAGAAACTGACAATTCCATGAGCATACAAATAAAATAAAATAAAAAAAAACTTAACTAGAAGAATTTTCCTCCCTTTTCTTAACAACCAAATAGAAGATTAAATCAATAGAGAAAAAGAAAATCATTGCCTGTTCAACATATATGAACTTCCTGTTCTTATCAGCCACCAGTGCTGGAACTAAAGAATCAAGCACATTTTGCACACAAGCCACCTGCATATACACATCCCCCATTAATCAATTTCTTTTACAAAATAAAATAAACCCAAAAAAAAAAAAAAGATTTAATATATAGAAACAGGAACCTGAATGCTGTTATTAGAGCCAACATAATATTGATCCACAGTTTTCAACCAACCAACATCATCATGTGTATGTGGCACCAAATGAACATTGATCTTCCCAGGCACAATCCCAGCTGAAGTATTATAGATCATATACTTTGACTCCACGAGTAAAAAACACAAATACAAAACCATTAAAGCTATATAAAAATGATTCGCCATTGTTGATTCTCTGTTATCCAAAAATGCAGTACTGTGTAAGTTTAAATTTATGAACAAAGTGACATATCTAATCTTAATGTGTGTAAACCAAAGATGGTGTTTGTTTTATCTTCTGTTTTGTCTTCTTAGCTGAATTTGATGTGTCATTGGAACGTGAGCTTAATTCGTTTATTATTGGTCGATAATAATTCAATAATATATTATCACGTATAAATTATAATTATATTTAATAGAATTCTAATCGAGACAGAGTTACTTATATGCCAACGGGAGTCATGTCTCAATTCGACTCAAAATTTTATTAAATTATATTTTATAAATTAACGAAAATTTTATTTTATTGTTGAGATAATTTAAATTCGTACTCAATAAATCAAAATTCTGATCTTATTATATCACTCATACAACCGTCTGACGAGACTGAGGAGAGTCTAAATTTGAAAATTAGTTACAGTTAGACAGGGAAGAGGGGCACCCCACGTTATTATATTGGTGTAGATGATGCTATCTCTTTAATTTATAATTTAAATTTAAATTTATTTAAGTTTCTGTTGCAATCTCTTTAATTTGTAATTTGAATTCATGCATTAAAGATATGCAGAGTTGAGTTCCATTACTACCCTTCATCTATTCTATATTGTTGGGTTAATTTATATTTTCCAAGTTAATAATATAAACTTTTTAAGGATAAAATTGTATTTTTGTTGGTCAAAGTCAGCAAACTTTTAAAGTTAACAGAATTAGGTTTTTTTTTTTGTTTTTTTTTGGAGCACGTTGATGTTTCCAAATTCCAATTGCAGTAATAGGTAAATTTAAAGTTTCTCATAACTTGTGAGGGGAAACTTCCACTAAATAATTTCATATTCTAAATTTCCAACCATATAATAATAATTTCATCAAATGGTGGATAATTTTTTAGATTTTCTAAAATAATTTAGTATAATTTTTTTTTTCAATGCGGGGATGTTTAATATGAAAATTGAGGCTAGCGAGGGAAATGAGACGGGATAAGATATGTCAATTCTTCTCTCGTCCTGTATATGTAATTGAAATAAAAAAATTATTCTGATTTCGTTACATCTTATCTATATATATATAAGTTAAATATTTTTAAGTCTTCTTATTGTATCACGTGGCAGTTCACTATTAAATTATATTAAATAAGAAACTTATTATTATAAGAATATATTAAATTGTAAAATTAAAATATCTCTAAAATTAGTTTTTTAATTATTATTATTATTATTAAAATAACTTAAATATTTTTAAGCATTCTCATCGTGCCACATGACGGATCACTGTTAACTTCTCTTAAATAAGAAACTTATTACAATAAGAATACATTAAATTGTAAAATTAAAATATCTCTTAAATTAGTTTTATTATTAAAAATTAAAATAAGAAACATATAATAAAATAAAAACATAATCACCTATTAAAATAAGAAACCTATTAATTTAATACATGTCACACAATCTCTACAATAATTTTTTATTATTAAATTATAAAATTAAAATATCTCTAAAATTAATTAATTATTTTAAAATTGTAAAATTAAATTAATAAATTATTAAAATAAGAAACTTGCAGCGATAGTATAAGACCTATGGTGACAACTTCACCGACTCAAATACCTCTAAACTGTAATAATACGAAAAACTCTCAGAGCCCGCACCAAGCAGCCTTCTCCAGAACCTCTGAAGTCTCTGAGTGGATCAACCCTATGAACTCGCAACGTCGGAACTCCGACTACCAATCTTTTTCTTAGAGAACTCTGAAGACTTAGGAAATTGGGTTAGAGTTATGTTTATGTGTTGATGGTAAATAAAAATTCAATCTCACCAAAAGAAAGAAGACAGAGAAACCAAAGAGGTATTGTAGGTGAATTATCAAGAAGGTTGTAAACAGACAGTGTTGTAGAATAATGTGTTTCCAACAATTGATAAGGTGGTTTTTGTTGGGATTTTTATGCCCGACAAGCAAATGTGTTCGAAACATGATTAATTAATAAATTTACGATTCGATTTTAATCCATGTATGCATTTTGATTTGCTTTATAAAATTCATGAAAATTCCGTGATTATTTATGTAGTTTTAAATTAAACACATATGTATATGTAAAATGTTATATACATATATGTATGGATAAAATTTAAAGAGTAATAATCAAAATTTGTTCATGACTATGATTTGAAGTTGGGAGACTTCAAATCCAAAGTTATAAATACATTTCATCTCATTATGAATGGTATAGTTATATCCAGACTATATTATGTAGAGATATAAAAATGAATGTATTTT
Organism: Zanthoxylum bungeanum; assembly: GCA_019454045.1. Taxonomy (NCBI): domain Eukaryota; kingdom Viridiplantae; phylum Streptophyta; class Magnoliopsida; order Sapindales; family Rutaceae; genus Zanthoxylum; species Zanthoxylum bungeanum. Next base: position 187,056 of record SKCR01032235.1, on the reverse strand, counting down.
ATATAATAAGATTATATTGGACATGACCAAATAAAATTGAAAAGTTATAATAATTTCCGTTAAATAAAGAACATCAATTTTATCATAATGATGGCCATATATGTGATGATCTTAATTCATTGTATTTAGCAGACTCCTATATCATATTAATTTAGTCTTTAATTTACTCGGTATGGCTCTGTATTTATTATATTTTGTAAACCTTGTATTTTGGGAATGAGTTGAATGAATAGCTGAGAATGCTAACATGATACAATGGAATCCGTTCATAAGATTCATTTGTTTGTTAGTTCAGTACCTGAACGATTAGCACGCAAATTCATAAAAATTATGAATTAATTGTTCACTTGAGAACTAATGGAAGTCGAGGATAAAGATGTAATTTGAGAGGTTAACGGATTTTTTATACCTAACTCATTTACGAATCTGTTATGGAGGATCATTGCATAGGTAATGACTATATCAATGGACGAATACTTTGAGTAATTAATTCTATAATTCTGAGATTTCAATTCTGGGTATTTAGTGGAGTTACTCCAGAATTAATAATTTCGTTTGATTAATAAAAGAGTTTATAATTAATCGACGGAATTATTGAAGCTTAGAATTATAGGTCAATCGGTCCCCTCGTCGTCTTCTATCATTGTTCGAACGATTATAATTGTGAATTATTTAAAATAATTGTGAATTATTTTACACTCTAATTATTTCATATAACTCTTGTTTGGAAATTATGACAAAGGTTGTCATAATATATTTATCAATAGATAATGTATCTATTTATTAATTTATGAAAATTAATATTTAATTAATTTGATTAATTAAATTTTAATTTAATAAGATAATTTTTCAAAAGTTGAAATTTTGAAAATTATTTTTTTAATGAATTATCTTTGATAAACTATGAGATAAATATTAAAAGATTTTGTTTTGATTTTTTGAAAATCAAAATTGATAGGATTTGCTTGGAAATTCAAAAAAAAAAAAAGGTGGGATAGAATTAGAATTATATTTTTGATCAAAAGTTGATCCAAGAAAACAGATCCTTTTTCTTTTTAAAATGAAATACGTGAGCTGTGTTGTTTTTTCGAGGAGATTGAGATTTTGATCAAAATCAAAAAAAAAAAGTGGCTGATGAAAAAAAGAGTTAAAAAGAAAAAGTTTTCTTTTTATTTTTTCTTTGTTTTGGTTTTGAGAAAACTAAAAAGAAAATAGCACACATGATTCATCTCATGTGTTGAGTACATGAATCATTCACATAAATTAGAGTGTTCTTCGTAATTATTTTCACGTCCACACGTGCCGTTGGAGGTTAGGAGATAAGTCGAGGAAGATCGTGGTTCAAAGAATCGTAATTTATATAGATCTAGATCTACAGGTATATTTCCGATTTAAGTTCTAAATATTTAGGTTAGTAATGTACTAGAAAATACAGATACAGTTTTTATTGTTCATGAAAAATAAATTTTTCCTGTTACTTAACATGATTTCCGCTGCGCATGAACTCTGAAAACCAACAAATGGCATCATGAGCGGTCGTATTTATTCTAGTATATTAATAAGAATGATTTATTGTAAATCATTTTAATATGTATGTAAAAGAGTAGACTATGCATTTTTTTTAATTATCATGTGATGATAAATGTATGGATATTAATCGTTAATTGTATGGTTGACTTTGAGTTAGGATTTTAATTTTCTGTTTTATATATTGGATATGTAAACCCAAAAAATTAAATTGGTATTTCTCTATGTAATTGTAAATTATTTGTAATTGTTCGAGATCAAAATCAAGTCAAAGAAGCGATGAATGAATACAATATTTTTTACAAAATATAATTATTTTTCTTGAATTTTTTTTCTGCACATATGTGCAGCAAGGGGCTGTTGCTGGGCAGCAGCCAGCCACACAGTGCGGCAATATATATATATATATATATATATATATAAATTGTGAAAGTCACTTAGAAATTTAATTATATTTTTTCCATATTTGAGATTAATGTAACTTTTTTTTTTGTAATTTTAGAAATACCCAAATTGTCAACCCGGTTAATATCCAAATTTATTTACTTTGTGTGAATTATAAAATGTTTATACTCATGCATATTTTAAATGTTATATAGAATTAGCACAATGTCTACTCTTACATAGGGGTGAGCAAAACCGGTTTCGGTTCCGGTTCCGCATGGAACCGGAACCTACCCAGAAAAAATCGGTTCCTAACCAAGTGGAACCGGAACCTACCCAATTAAATAGGGTACCCTATTATTCGGTTCCAATTCGGTTCCGGTCCGATTCCGAATTACCCTATTTATATAACTTTAGCAAATATAATGCATAAACAAATCATACTTGCCCAGTTGCCAATAGACAAGAAATGAAGAAAACACTAAAACAGAATGCATAAAAATCAATAAATAATGTAACTGCAAGTCTACAATTTTAAGAACAGAAGTGATTCAACCTCATAAATGAGTTATGATGGCAGGTGGCAGATGCAATTGCAAATGGGTTTTAGCCTTTAGGGTTGCTACTTCTTGATGTTAATTTATGCTGCAAAAAAATGATGTCGTTTTATATTATCAGGTGTCAAATTCGGTTCAATATTCGGGTATCAATACGGGTATCGAATCCGGTTCTAAATTTGGTTCCGGTTCCGATTCTATGGTCCGGTTCCGGTTCCGGTTCCGGTTCCGGTTGTTCTGGAACCGGAACTGGACCGATTAAAAATCGGTTCCATGTATTTGGAACCGGAACCGGACCGGTTCAAACTGGTTCCGGTTCCGATTCCAAACCCTGATTTTCGGTCCGGTTCTAACCGGTTCTGGGTAGACCCGGTTCCGGTGCTCACCCCTACTCTTACATTATAACATGTCATACATACATGTGCATTTTCATAAATTTATTTATGATAGTAAATAATTTATAATTTGATTAAAAACTATTCTAGAATTTGTATCGATTAGTCGATTAAATAAAAATTTTGAATTAATTTTAAATCATTAAAATTTATAATGTCACAAAAATTTAGTTTTAAATATTTATAATAAATTATTTATCATGAATAATGTTGTGATATTTTTATATCGTACCGCAAGTGTACGGTGTCAAGTTTTAGTATAAATCAGTGAAAGAGTGTCGAACCCACAGGGATTGCGTTAACTCGCACTAAGTACTACAATTGATAATCCTAACTTTATTTAGAAAATAAATGATAAAGATTTTAATAATAAATAAAATATACAAATATTTAGATAGGAGGAACTAATACGATAGAGACTCTGGATCCTGATTTCACCTAGCTGTCACCTATGTATTTGTTATGTCAATTAATCCTTGTTCAGTTATATTATTTATAAGTCAAGATCCTAAAATATTCACTCCCTCTCTCGAGTGCCGAGTGAAAATATTATCAACTATAGACTTCGATATCTCTATAAAAATCCAATAGTTAATAACTCATTACGATTTGTGATTCTATGTTAACGACTTCAAAGGACTACAGATTCTCTCGAACTCTATAAAATCCTAGGTTATATTCTCTAGATCTATTCAAAATCCCCTCTCTCGAGTGATAGATTCTAAACATTCATCATCTCAAATTGTGGCCAGCAATCAAGAAGCATTAAACTCAAAAGAATATAAATAATTAATAAAACTTCATTACAAAACTGATAAACAAAATAAGGTTCAAGCATCAATTACAATCGTTCTCCAAAATTGAGGAGTAAATTCATGACAAAAGATAAAACAATAATAATCAAGCCACGAATCTAATGGAAATCATTAGAGTTTTAAGAAAGAAATAAGAAGATAAAACCCGAATTGAATCTCTTCCTCTCGGATATTACAGCCTTTGTCTCCTCTTGTCGCTCTTCAATCCTCTCCTTGGATCTCTAAAAATATGTGTTTCGTGTTTTGCGCTCTGTATTAGCCTCCCTTTGAGTGTTGGATGTAATGTTATATTTATAGTTAAGTCTGGGAGTCTTTGGGTGGCATTAGGATTATTAAAAACCCTAAAAAGTGAATCCTGGAACGTGTAGGTTTTCTTCCGGATCATTGCAGCTTTTGTAAGTGGGCGCCGCGGCGCTGAACTTCCGGGAAAATGTATGAGGGTTGCATATTGGGAAGGCGCCGCGGCGCCACCTTTTTCAATTTCTACTGGCGCCATGGCGCCTATTCTCTTCACACTAAGTGGCGCCGTGGCGCCAGTTTGTTTCTTTCATTCAATTCAGGCGCCATGGCGCCTAATTGTGAAGGATTATTGGCGCCGTGGCGCCATCTTCTCGGGAGAATGTATGAGCTTTATCACTGCTACTAGCGCAATGGCTCCTGATGATTTGTCAATGCTCCCGTGGTCGTCCTGTGTTCCCGAAAGTTCCCAAAACACGTGTAATTATTCCCAGATCCATGTATTAATGCTCCTACAAATAAAACATGAAATAAACTATAAATAATATTAAATATCTCGAAATATAACAAAATAATAAGCTGAGAATACCATAATAAGTGGGTATAAACCCACTTATCAAACACCCCCAAACTTAAGGTTTTGCTAGTCCCGAGCAAAAGATAAAATAAAAAACTAAATTCAAATAAATAATTCAAAATTACTAAATTAACTAAGCCACTTTCGTAGGGATCACGATTGCATTTAGCATATGCAACAAGCCTTTAAACCCCTTGGCGGCCCTAGTGGACGAGTTATAGTCTCGTGAGGGCTTACAGCGACGACACCCACAAACGTCATTCACACACAATCATGCAAAAATTTAAACAATAACCAAAGATAGTCCCGATAGTTGCACATAAAATTTTCCTCAAAGAAAGCTTATAAATGAAATCAAAGAATCTTCAAAGTACGCAATTGCAACTCGAATCCAAATTCTCGAATAAATTATCTGAGCTAGACTCAAGGTGTGTGTGTGTAAAGGTTCATTCACAGCTTTGATCTTAAGTAAGCTAACTCAATGATTTCGTTTAAAAATTAGAATCGATGGGTCAAACCAACCTAGATATCTCAATTATGCTTTGTAATTGCCTTATTTTGTGTTCGGTATGGTATGGTTTTTCTTTTATTTTCTTGTCTCTTTTTCTTTTCTCATTTTTGCATTTTTTTTTTTCAACTCACCTACCCTTTAAGGTAGCATTTCTCCTCATGGTGGTCCTAATACTCGCCCATGGGTAGCTTCACGCTTATCGGTTATAGGTGGTTTATTTTCTTTCTTTAGAGACATTTTTCTTTTAGCTATACCATACTTCATAACACTAGCAAATCAAGATAGATATCTAAGCAAACGGTCATTCATCGACATGCAATTTCGTCAACTAGTCACATTGTCAACTACTTAAGTTTTACCGCTAAGAACCTATTTTTAAGTGCTTATGAGTCTAACATAGATCAGTTATTCAAGGCATCAGATAAAAGTAAATTGGGCACTTATCGTTTCTAAAATTTCACCCATAAACAGACAATATTATCACATGATTTATGCTTTACTATCAAAGACTAAAACAAATTTTTTTTTTTTTCAATAAATTTTAAACAACTAAATAGCAAGTAAACAGCATACACAACACCCCAAACTTAAAATTTGCATTGTCCTCAATGTAAGATAAAAATTTAAAGAACAAGAGTAAGGAACAACACTACCGTGCATGGAGTTGATCAGACTCTTGCTGGTTAGAATTTGGTTGCGCGGGCTTTGTGTGTCTCATGCTACCTGCATAAATAACATGCAAATAAATAAATAGCACACAATAAAATAAAATAAGATAAAATAAAATAAAAAGTAAGAAAATAATAATAAAAGAAATGCAAGGGTTGCCTCCCCGCTAGCGCTAAGTTTAACGTCTTCAGCCAGACGCAACCACCCAAATGGTTATGGTGGCTTAAAAGTAGTGAACCGGGTAATCTCATCTGTTTTCTTCTTTGGTATCCACCGGTTCTTATGACATGAAAGAGATAGCTTGGCAGGCTGTGGTGATTTATCTATAGATGGCCCCCCAGGATATGTAGATTTCCTTCAATTGGAAAATCTGGACTGCACATTCGGCAAAATTGGCTCGGTTTTCTTTTAAATCTTCCAGGAATTATCTCTAAGTGAGAACTGGCCTTTCTTTTCCTCTTTTTACGGCCCTTTGGGAGTGGTTTCGAGTTTAGCTGCACATAATTTTCCTTTATGCATGGCTGCATTATGCTCATAGGCTGTTGAAATACTGATTCACCTTGTCTGGTTTCAACTCCTCTTCTACTGTATCTATCATGTGACAATCTGCATCACCTTGAGAACTCGGCATGGCTCTGAAAACACTAAAGGTGATTTCTTCATATTGACCTCTCATTATCAATTCACCTTTGTTCTCTTCTTCTATCACGTTTCCTCATGAAATACCATTTCATTTTCTTTACTGCCTAAGTCCTGAGAGGTGTCTTAAACTCTTTTCCGCTCCTACAGGTTCTAATTTGACATTGCTCATTGGGGTTGACTTCAGTGTCACTCGGAAAATCCCATGTCTGTTGATTGGCCATGGAAGAAGCAAGCAACTCAATTTTTGCTTCTAAAGATTTCATATTTGCCTCTATATTGCCCATTCGTGTTTCGATATTATCCAGCATTGACTCATTCTTCTCAAACCTCTCTGAAGCTGTAGCTACAAACGTGATCATGAGGTCTTCTAATGAAGGTTTCTGCTCAACTTTTGGATAATTGAAGCCATGAGGAGGTTGCAAAATGTTCTCCATATCAGCATATGAAAAATTCGGATGATAATAATTAAGCATATGACTGCCTCTACAGTTGTTGAAGTTCCAATTGTTCACATATTGTACTTGTTCAAATCCTGCTCCTCTGTTGGATAAAAACATTCCATTAGCAGAAACAGCTTCAATAGACGGCTGACTCATTTGATTTATCAATACTTCTAGATGAGTCGTAAAGGACGACACTTGAGCTATTAGTGCACCAATAGAATCTGCTATTGCTTCTTTTCCAAACTCACCTCGTACGAAAAAAAATATAAAATAAAATAAAATGAAATAAAGTAAAAATAAGAAATAAAAATAAAACTTAAGATAAAAATAAAGAAGAATAAAAAAAAAAATAAAAAAAAAATCTAAATTAAAGCTAAGATTACTTGGTAGTAGTATCAATGTGAATTAAACAAACAATCCCCGGCAACGGCGCCAAAAACTTGTTGTGATATTTTTATATCGTACCGCAAGTGTACGGTGTCAAGTTTTAGTATAAATCAGTGAAAGAGTGTCGAACCCACAGGGATTGCGTTAACTCGCACTAAGTACTACAATTGATAATCCTAACTTTATTTAGAAAATAAATGATAAAGATTTTAATAATTAAATAAAATATACAAATATTTAGATAGGAGGAACTAATACGATAGAGACTCTGGATCCTGATTTCACCTAGCTGTCACCTATGTATTGTTATGTCAATTAATCATTGTTCAGTTATATTATTTATAAGTCAAGATCCTAAAATATTCACTCCCTCTCTCGAGTGCCGAGTGAAAATATTATCAACTATAGACTTCGATATCTCTATAAAAATCCAATAGTTAATAACTCATTACGATTTGTGATTCTATGTTAACGACTTCAAAGGACTACAGATTCTCTCGAACTCTATAAAATCCTAGGTTATATTCTCTAGATCTATTCAAAATCCCCTCTCTCGAGTGATAGATTCTAAACATTCATCATCTCAAATTGTGGCCAGCAATCAAGAAGCATTAAACTCAAAAGAATATAATAATTAATAAAACTTCATTACAAAACTGATAAAAAAAAAATAAGGTTCAAGCATCAATTACAATCGTTCTCCAAAATTAAGGAGTAAATTCATGACAAAAGATAAAACAATAAATAATCAAGCCACGAATCTAATGGAAATCATTAGAGTTTTAAGAAAGAAATAAGAAGATAAAACCCGAATTGAATCTCTTCCTCTTCGGATATTACAGCCTTTGTCTCCTCTTGTCGCTCTTCAATCCTCTCCTTGGATCTCTAAAAATATGTGTTTCGTGTTTTGCGCTCTGTATTAGCCTCCCTTTGAGTGTTGGATGTAATGTTATATTTATAGTTAAGTCTGGGAGTCTTTGGGTGGCATTAGGATTATTAAAAACCCTAAAAAGTGAATCCTGGAACGTGTAGGTTTTCTTCCGGATCATTGCAGCTTTTGTAAGTGGGCGCCGCGGCGCTGAACTTCCGGGAAAATGTATGAGGGTTGCATATTGGGAAGGCGCCGCGGCGCCACCTTTTTCAATTTCTACTGGCGCCATGGCGCCTATTCTCTTCACACTAAGTGGCGCCGTGGCGCCAGTTTGTTTCTTTCATTCAATTCAGGCGCCATGGCGCCTAATTGTGAAGGATTATTGGCGCCGTGGCGCCATCTTCTCGGGAGAATGTATGAGCTTTATCACTGCTACTAGCGCAATGGCTCCTGATGATTTGTCAATGCTCCCGTGGTCGTCCTGTGTTCCCGAAAGTTCCCAAAACACGTGTAATTATTCCCAGATCCATGTATTAATGCTCCTACAAATAAAACATGAAATAAACTATAAATAATATTAAATATCTCGAAATATAACAAAATAATAAGCTGAGAATACCATAATAAGTGGGTATAAACCACACTTATCAAATAACTTAGATGTTTCATAATGAATTTAAGTTTTATTAGTAAAGCGGGTAATTTTATTATGAAACAATTAACTTGGTAATTGAAGACCTTTAATATTGATTTATTGGTCTTTTTCCGCTAAGTTTTCAAAACATTAGATGTTTTACATATAAAATCACTAAACTTAAAATAATGAGTGGGAGCGGGTAGTTTGTCAAAACGTCCTTTGGTCTCCACCATTAGTGCAACATCGTGAAATCTAAGTGAGGCTTCGTGATGACTTTAGTTTCATCCTCCTTAATGAGAGTGTTCGCTTAGGTTACTATCAAGGTTGTACTTCTTACGATGGGATTTATAAAATGTATTTCATTATTAACTTACCCTAAGGTGGTTATTATGAGTTAAATTTTAAGGATCCAAAATTATGGGTTACACTCATATGAATGTAGTTAAACGTGTTAATTACATTTAGACCAAAAAATGGTTATTAATAAATTTTGAAAATATGAGATATTTTGAAAAAAATTATTAATTGAGATTGTCTCTATTTTAATAAAGGTGTTGTGATCGACCTCAAGGCAACACAATATGCTTATTAAATTTTATGAGGCTATAGTAGTGCATATATATTTTTGTGTTTTACATATGCATCATCCATCATGATTACTATGCCAAATTTATTTTGAATTTTATACATGGAATAATTTAGAACATTTTTTTAATTATTTCAGAAATATGTCAAATCCAATCATATCAATGCTTGCTACTGAAAAATTAACTGGTGATAACTTTGTTAAGTGGAAGAATGACATGAATATAATACTTGTGCTGGATAACCTGAAGTTTGTCTTGATAGAGGAATGTCCTCCCAAACCTGCTGTGAATGCCAACAAAAATATTAAAGATGCCTATGAAAATTGGGTTCGAGCAAATGACAAGGCTCGTTGTTATTTACTTGCCTCCATATCTGACGTGCTTAAAACAAAGCTCAAAAAGACAGAGACTGCTTATGAGATAATGGAGTCTCTACAAGGCATGTTTGGCAAACCCTCTGATCAAGCCAAACATGAAACAGTCAGGAAAGTCTTGAACTGCAAAATGGAAGCTGAAACCTGTGTTCGTGAACATGTGCTAATGATGATTAGTATGATTCATGAAGCTGAAATCAATGGGCCAACTATAGATGAAAGCATACAAGTGGACTTAATTTTGGAAAGTCTTAGCCCACAATTTCTTCAGTTCAAAAGAAATTACTTTATGAGTAAATTGAGTTATAATTTGACTCAATTACTTATCGAACTCACAACTTTTGAGTCTTTTCTGTGGAGAACAAGGTAAAAGTAAATATTTTTGAACCTTCTACCTCTAACTCTTCTTTAAAGAATAGAAAGAGAAATAAGAATAAAGTTAAGAGTTCAGGAACTGAGAAAACAACAGGAAGTAGCAGCAAAAGAAACAAGCCAAACAATAATCAAGGTAAATCAGATTTACTTGTTACTGAATCTTGTTTAGTTGAAAATGATTTATCACCCTGGATAATTGATTCAGGAGCGACTAATCATATTTGTTGTTTCCTACAGAAACTTAATTCTTACACAAGACTTGCTGATGGGGACTTTACTTTGAGAGTTGGGAATGACGCTTTAGTTTCAGCATCAACAGTTGGACAAATAAAAAATTTATGTTGAGAACGATAAATTTTTATTTTTGAATAATGTTTATTTCGTACCGAGGTTTACTAGAAACCTCATTTCAGTTTCTCGACTTTATGAACAATCTTATTCAGTTTCTTTTGATAATAAATCAGTTGTTATTTCAAGAAATTGTTTGAATATTTATTATGGTTTTATTGAAAATGGGCTCTATGTAATAAGACCCAATGTTAATTCACTATTGAATGCTGAAATGTTCAAAGTAGAATTGCCCAAAATAAAGAAACAAAAGATTTCTCACACTGATAACACATATCTATGGCACCTAAGACTTGGTCATATAAATCTTGACAGGATAAGTAGGCTTGTAAATGATGGTCCTTTAAGAGAACTAAATGTTGGTACGCTATCAGTTTGTGAATCATGTCTTGAAGGTAAAATGACAAATAGGTCTTTCTCTGCAAAAGGCAATAGGGCCCAAAAACAATTGAAGCTCATACATTCAGATGTTTGTGGACCTATATCTACACAAGCAAGAGGTGGTTATGAGTACTTCGTTACTTTTGTTGATGATTACTTAAGATGTGGTTATGTTTACCTAATGAGACATAAATCTGAAACTTTTGGAAAGTTTAAGGAATTCCAAATCGAAACAGAAAAACAATTAGGTAAATCAATCAAGTGCCTTAGATCAGATCGAGAAGGTGAATACATTGATAATGAATTCAAAGATCACCTATTAGAGTATGTGATTTTATCCCAACTAACTGCACCTGGTACACCTCAGCAAAATGGTGTAGCTGAGAAGAGGAATCGAACTTTACTCGACATGATTTGTTCTATGTTGAGTTATTTTTCACTCCCAAAATCATTTGGGGGGTATGCTATACAAACAGTAACCTACATTTTGAATGTGGTTTCATCTAAGTCAGTACCTAGAACACCTTTAAAGTTATGGAGTGGCCACAAATCCAGTTTGAGTCACCTTCATATATGTGAGTGCCTAGCATACGTGCTAATGGGTAAGACAACAAAGTTGGAAATGCGTTCTGAAGTTTGTTTCTTTGTAGGATATGCAAAAGGCACAATGGGATGTGTGTTTTATAATCCTCGAGATAATAAGGTATTTGTGTCGACAAATGCCACGTTTCTTGAGAATAATTTATTACAACTTATTTGTTTACTGTGTTCTTACAACGGACTTTGAACAAGCAGTAAACCGAACACAAAATGTACAATAAATAACTGTGATATAATTATCAAAAGTACAAATAAAACAGAAGTATTCCGAGGCAGTGAATTGAGAATAAGGCACAGTGGCACGAATCAGCAACAGGAACAGTTTAGCAACGAAGAATTCTGAGGCTTGTTGATGCGGCAACAATCTCCTTAAAACAAATTCGTCCCCTACCGATCGGTGCAGTAGAACGCGAGACGTCTGTTTCCCAGGATGCAATGGAAAAATAGACGAAATTGGGCACCACCAAATCCGACTTCAACGAACAGACAAAGTGCTTGAACTCTCTAAAAAAAAAATTACTCTTGTGTGTAATGTGTGTCATGCAAAAACGAAAACACTACCATATTAAAAGAAATTAACATGCCAATTAAATCTCATCAATGAGAGGCTTTACACTTGTTGTAACCATCAAGTTGATTAATGTCATTGATTCAACTGTTATGGAATATTAAAAGGCTTGGAAAAAAATAAAGAGACATCCAAAAATTGGCTAGGCCGGGCCTGCACATTTTGGTCCGACATTCGTGTACGCAGGACACGCGGGTGCACACGAGCCAAGCTTGATTCGGATTTGATTTGCACCCCCCCCCCCCCGCGCACGTAGAGAGAGCCTCGATCCTTATAACTCTTACCCATCTACATATGAGCAATCATATATAAGCATAATATTCACTCTATAGCTTTCCCATATGGGACAAGCTTACTTTTCTTTATTTTCCAACACCAATGGGTGAACTTTGAGCAACAATTTCTCATTCACCCAAGCACCATTTTAAGCATATGAATATACCATTTCGAAATACTCACGGAGGAGTATCTGAATCATTCAATAACAACCACTAACACGAAGTGGACCATGCTTAAAATTGAGCCTCAAAATGCTTATGCATAAGCATTTTTCCAACAATCCCCCACATGAATGAAATTGGCGAAAAACGTCGAATGAAATTATTTTATAAAACATTTTATTTTGACCTAGAAGAGTTCAACGGTTCAACACCTGCATAGGATAGGTAGGCCTCAGCCTTTGAACCTTCCCTTGTGAAAATATATCTCATTTACTGGCTGATATTGGACGCGATGTCATTGAACTGTACTGCCGTTCATGTAAATGGAGAACATATATCACACAGATGTTTTACCTAACACATCTGAGTTCTCATTGTTATGCTCATTTTGGCCATGAACATCAACCTGGTTCTGCAAGAGTTTCTAAGAATTGTCCCCCGTACAATTCCCTTTGAAGCGGCCCCACTTCTCTCTCACATAGGTGATTTCTTATTTAAGAGTATCTCGTAATACTCTGCTCGGATTCCCGACGCATAAGAATCATTAAAAGCCTTTGCTTAACCTCAATTCATACGAGCATCACTGTTTCATTTCACCATAGGAATGGACTAGAGGGTAACCCCCCACAGTGAACCAATTATGTTTCTTACGAGTAGGTTGTCCCATTGAACCTAGATCTTGGGATCTCCAGTCAACAAGGTTGGGTTTTCCTTCGTAATAAACATTTATCTAATGGGCTTTAGTCTCATTCCCCTCGATGATTTCACTACCAACTCTCTATTTAACCATTTGGTTAGCGGATCCGCAATGTTATCCTTTGACTTTACATAGTCAATCGAAATAACTCCAGTAGAGAGTAATTGTCTAACGGTATTGTGTCTACGACGAATATGTCTAGACTTACCATTATACATATTGTTATGTGCCCTTCCAATTGCAGATTGACTATCGCAATGAATGCAAATTGCTGGCACTGGCTTTGGCCAACTTGGAATATCCTCTAGAAAATTTCGAAGCCATTCTGCTTCTTCAGCACACTTGTCTAATGCAATGAATTCTGATTCCATTGTAGATCTGGCTATCACGGTCTGTTTGGAGGATTTCCATGATATAGCTGCACCTGCTAGTGTAAACACATAGCCACTGGTAGACTTTGAGTCTTTCATGTCAGATATCCAATTAGCATCACTGTATCCTTCGCCTACAGCTGGATATCTATGATAGTGCAACCCATAATTACGAGTAAAACGTAAGTACCTAAGTACTCTCACTATTGCTTTCCAGTGATCAACCCCTGGATTACTCGTATATCTGCTGAGCTTGTTTACTGTACAGGCTATATCAGGTCTTATACAACTCGATAGATACATCAAACTCCCGATCACTTTAGAGTATTCTACTTGAGATATACCATCTCCACTATTCTTCGATAGGTGTATACTCACATCTAAAGGAGTTCTAGCCACAGCAGAATCATCATTGTTGAATTTACCAAGAATCTTGTCCACATAGTGCGACTGATCAAGAATAAGTCCATCAGGACTTCTCGAGACCTTTATTCCCAGAATGACATCTGCTAGACCCATGTCTTTCATGTCAAACTTGGATTTCAGCATATTCTTGGTAGATTTCACCTTTTAACATTACTCCCGACAATCAATATGTCATCAACGTAGAGACATAAAATGACATAGCCAACTTCTGTCTCTCTGACAAAAATGCATTTATCACACTCATTGATTTTGAAACCATTTGCTAACATGGTGTCATCAAACTTTTATGCCACTGTTTCGGAGCTTGTTTTAATCCATACAAGGATTTAACCAACTTACAGACTTTCTTTTCTTGTCCTGGAGCTATAAAGCCTTCAGGTTGTTCCATGTAAATTTCTTCATCTAAATCTCCATTTAGAAAGGCTGTTTTCACACCCATCTGATGTACCTCAAGATTGCGCAAAGCTGCAATCGCTATTATCATCCTTATGGAATTTATTCTCGTTACAGGAGAATAAGTATCAAAGTAATCAAGACCTTCACGTTGTCTGTAACCTTTAATTACAAGTCTGGCTTTGTACTTGTCAATTGATCCATCTGCCTTCATTTTCTTCTTGAAAATCCACTTGGATCCTAAAGGTTTACATCCTGGAGGAAGATCCACTAACTCCCAGGTGTGATTTTGTAAGATGGATTCAATTTCACTATTGATGGCATCTTTCCACAAAGCACCATCAGCTGACCTTACAGCTTCGTTATAGCTTTGAGGATCATTTTCTAGCAAAAATGTCAAAAAATCTGGACCAAATGATTTTTCCGTTCTAGCTCTTTTGCTACGTCTTGGTTCAAGTTCAATAACTTGTTGATCCTCCGGAATATTTATTTTTTCTCGGTCCTGACTATCTTCAATGATAGTCTCATGTACCCGTTTGTGTACATTTGAATTCGAATTAGTTTTACAAGGAAAAACGTATTCGAAAAAGGATGCATTCCTCGACTCCATTATCGTATTCTTGTGAATATCTGGTATATTAGACTCATGCACAAGAAATCGATAAGCATTACTGTTATGCGCATATCCTATGAAAATACAATCAACAGTTTTTGGTCCTATCTTCACCTTTTTAGGTGGAGGAATAACTACCTTGGCAAGACACCCCCACACTCGTAGAAATTGTATGAAGGTACTCTTCCTTTCCACATCTCATAGGAGTTTTTCCTGCATCTTTCCGTGGTACCTTATTTAAAAGGTAATTAGCTGATAAAACAGCTTATCCCCACATATTCTGAGGTAAGCCAGAGCTGATTAACATAGCGTTCATCATCTCTTTCAAGGTACGATTCTTTCGTTCTGCAATCCCATTGGATTGAGGTGAATAAGGAGCTGTGGTTTGATGTATGATTCCATTTTGTTCACAAAGTGATTCAAAAGGGAAAACATACTCACCACCACGATCACTTCTCAACTCCTTAATTCTTTTGTTCAGTTGATTCTCAACTTCATTCTTATAGAGAACAATTTCTCTATAGCTTCTTCCTTGCTTTTCATCAAATACACATAGCAAAATCTAGTGCAATCATCAATAAAGGTAATAAAATATTTATTACCGCCTCTCGATTGTATTGAATTAAAATCACATACATCGGTATGAATAAAATCAAATGGTTCGGAGTTTCTTTCAATACTATGAAAAGATGATCTAGTTAGTTTTGCCTCAACACAAGTATCACATTTATGTTTGTTATCAATTTTAAAATTTGGAATGTGGTTCATGTTAATTAATTTCCGTAATGAATTAAAATTAACATGTCCTAATCTACCATGCCATAGATTAGAGTACTCAACAATATAAGCAGAATAATTAGTTTTATTGATATTCTTAGGTTTAACAACCAGTACATTGAGCTTAAAGAGCCCATCAGTTACATACCATTTTCCCACATACATCCCATTTTTAGTTAAAACTACTTTATCATACTCGAACACCATCCGGAATCCATGCTTGTTCAGAAGTGATCCAGACACAAGATTCTTCTGTATTTCTGGTACATACAGAACGTTGTTCAAAGTCAACTTTTTCCCATAGGTCATCTTCAGAATCACCTTGCCTTGACCTTCAATCTCAGATGTTGTTAAATTTCCCATGTATAATTTTTCCCCATTACCAGTAGGCTCAAATGAAGAAAACATGCTCTTGTCCGAGCACACATGTCGAGTGGCACCAGTGTCAATCCACCACTCTCTTGGGTTAGAACCCACCAGATTCACCTCATAAACCACAGCTGAAAGGTTAATGTCTGAAACATCTTGAGTCATGTTTTCCATCACATTAGCCTCTTGATTCTTTTTCTTCTTCGGCAGTCTGCACTCAGAAGACTTGTGACCCATTTTGTCACAATTGAAGCATTTTCCTTGAAATTTGGATTTCTTGGAAACTCCTCCTTGAGGGCCCATCTTTGACCCCTTTTTTTCTTGAGGTTCTTGTTCTTATGGCCATGTTCAACAACATTTACTTTGGCCTCATGAGTTATTCCCCTCTTGTCAGATACTCTGTAATCTTCCTCAATTCTAAGCTTAAGAACCAAGTCTTCAATGCTCATTTCTTTTCGCGTATGGTTTAGATAATTCTTGAAATCTTTCCAACCAGGTGGTAGTTTTTCAATTATCGAGGCTACTTGGAATGTTTCACTTAAAACCATCCCCTCAGCATGAATTTCTGCTAGAATAATTTACAATTCTTGTACTTGACTTAACACAGTTTTGGAATCAATCATCTTAAAATCTAGGAAACGGCCTACGACAAATTTCTTAATACCGGCATCCTCAGTTTTATATTTTCGGTCTAAAGATTCCCAAAGCCCTTTTGCTGTTTTCATTCCGGCGTACACACTGTACAAGGAATCACTCAGCCCATTCAACACATAATTCCGACATAAGAATTCAGAATGTTTCCAAGCATCAATGGCACTGATCACTTGAATGTCAGTCTCACCCTCTTTGGGTACAGGAGCATCTTCCTTTAGGAACCTCGCAAGGTTCAACGTGGTCAAGTAGAAAAACATTTTCTGTTGCCACCGTTTGAAATTCTGACCACTGAATTTTTTAGGTTTTTCTGCGGCCGGATTGACATGGCTCACATGTCCAACAGGTTGTCTAGCCATAGAGGCTGCAACACCTTGGCCAGCCACAACGGCTGCCATATTAAGCCCAGAGGCTGAAGGAAGTTGGCCAGCCGAAGAGACTGCCACTGCAGTTTGGCTAGCCACAGGGGCTGCCACAACATTCTGGCCAGCCAAAGAGGCTGCCATAGCAATTTGGCCAGCCACAGGGGCTGCCACAACATCTACTGTATTTGGACTATTTTCCATATCCACAGAGTCAATTTGTTTTAAGACTATTACAACTTATTTGTTTACTGTGTTCTTACAACGGACTTTGAACAAGCAGTAAACCGAACACAAAATGTACAATAAATAACTGTGATATAATTATCAAAAGTACAAATAAAACAGAAGTATTCCGAGGCAGTGAATTGAGAATAAGGCACAGTGGCACAAATCAGCAACAAGAACAGTTTAGCAACGAAGAATTCTGAGGCTTGTTGATGCGGCAACAATCTCCTTAAAACAAATTCGTCCCCTACCGATCGGTGCAGTAGAACGCGAGACGTCTGTTTCCCAGGATGCAATGGAAAAATAGACGAAATTGGGCACCACCAAATCCGACTTCAACGAACAGACAAAGTGCTTGAACTCTCTAAAAAAAAATTTACTCTTGTGTGTAATGTATGTCATGCAAAAACGAAAACACTACCATATTAAAAGAAATTAACATGCCAATTAAATCTCATCAATGAGAGGCTTTACACTTGTTGTAACCATCAAGTTGATTAATGTCATTGATTCAACTGTTATGGAATATTAAAAGGCTTGGAAAAAAATAAAGAGACATCCAAAAATGGCTAGGCCGGGCCTGCACATTTTGGTCCGACATTCGTGTACGCAGGACACGCGGGTGCACACGAGCCAAGCTTGATTCGGGTTTGATTTGCACCCCCCCCCCCCCCGCGCACGTAGAGAGAGCCTCTATCCTTATAACTCTTACCCATCTATATATGAGCAATCATATATAAGCATAATATTCACTCTATAGCTTTCCCATATGGGACAAGCTTACTTTTCTTTATTTTCCAACACCAATGGGTGAACTTTGAGCAACAATTTCTCATTCACCCAAGCACCATTTTAGCAAATGAATATACCATTTCGAAGTACTCACGGAGGAGTATCCGAATCATTCAATAACAACCACTAACACGAAATGGACCATGCTTAAAATTGAGCCTCAAAATGCTTATGCATAAGCATTTTTCCAACATAATTATATGGCAGACTTTAAACCTCAAAGTAAGATAGTCTTAGAGGAATTAAAATCTAATGAGATTAGTCAACAACCTGCTAGGATTGTTGTTCCACAAAGCGAGAAGACCACATCTTCGAGTCAGAACATCTTACCACCTCTTCGTAGTGGGAGGATAGTACGACTACCTTCTCGATATAGACAAGAAGGTGAAGCACAAGTTGTTATCACTGATGATGGAAGATGTCCCATTGACATATAGTTGTGCAATGGAAGATCATGACAAATAGAAATGGCTTGAGGATATGAAACTTGAGATGAAATCCATGTATTCCAACTCGGTCTGGGAGCTTGTTGATCTACCTGAAGGAGTAAATCCTATAGGGTGCAAATGGATCTACAAAAGAAAGAGGGGATTGGACGGTAATGTAGAGACATTTAAAGCAAGGCTAGTGGAAAATGGTTATACCCAAAAATAATGAGTTGAGTATGAGGAAACTTTTTCACCAGTAGCTATGCTAAAGTTCATTCGAATCTTGTTTTCCATTGTTGCTCATTATGATTATGAAATTTGGCAGATGGATGTCAAGACAACCTTTTTGAATGGCTATCTTGAAGAGACCATCTATATGGAGCAACCAGAAGGTTTTATAAGCAATGACGAAAAACAAAAGGTTTGTAAATTGCAAAGGTCTATCTATGGACTTAAGCAAGCGTCCAGATCTTGGAACATGAGATTTGATGAGGCGATTAAATCTTATGGCTTCATCCAAAATTCTGATGAATCTCGTGTTTATAAATTCATCAAGGACAAACGAGTGGTCTTTCTAATACTTTATGTTGATGATATTCTACTTATTGAGAATAATATAGAATTATTATCAGACGTAAAGGCTTGGCTGGTTGAACAATTCCAAATGAAAGATTTGGGAGAAGCAAATTATATTCTTGGGATCATTCTTATTAGAGATCGCAAGAAAAAGCTACTAGCCCTATCTCAGGCACTATATATTGACAAGATGTTTGTCAGATATTCAATGCAAAACTCCAAGAAAGGTAATTTACCTTCCCGTCATGGAGTTGTTCTTTCTAAAAGGCAGTGTCATTTGACACACCAATAGGAAGAAGATATGAGACGGATTCCATATGCATCGGTAGTGGGAAGCTTGATGTATGCTATGATATGCACAAGACCTAATATATGCTATGCAGTGGGAATAGTTAGTCGTTTTCAGTCAAATCCAGGATTAGATCATTGTGTAGCAGTTAAGCATATTCTCAAGTATCTATGGAGAACGAGGAATTATATGCTTGTTTATTCTGGCAAGGATTTGATTCTGATTGGATATACCGATTCTGATTTTCAATCAGATACAGATGATCGAAATTCGATATTTGGATCAGTATTTACTCTTGGTGGGTGAGCTATAGTTTGGAGAAGCATCAAACAATCATGTGTTGCTGATTCAACTATGGAAGCCGAATATGTGGCTGCTTGTGAAGCTACCAAAGAAGCGGTTTGGCTCCGAAAGTTCTTTACTGATCTGGAAGTGGTTCCAGATATGGACAAGTCATTGCCACTTTATTGTGATAATAGTGGTGCAGTGGCAATTCCAAAGAACCAAGAAGCCACAATAGATCAAAACATATCGAGAGGAAATATCATGTGATTATGGACATTGTGCAACGCGGAGACGTGGTTGTTCTGAAGATTCCATCTGTAGAGAATCTAGCCGATCCTTTTACCAAGACGCTACCTGCAAAGAGTTTTGAGGGACGTCTATAAGGATTGGGGATTAGAGACATGTCTCATTTGCTTTAGGGCAAGTAGGAGTTTGTTGGGATTTTTATGCCCGACAAGCAAATGTGTTCAAAACATGATTGATTAATAAATTTATGATTCGATTTTATTCCATATATGCATTTTGATTTTCTTTATAAAATTCATGAAAATTCCGTAATTATTTATGTAGCTTTAAATTAAACACATATGTATATGTAAAATATTACATACATATATGCATGGATAAAATTTAAAGAGTAATAATCAAAATTTGTCCATGACTATGATTTGAAGTTGAGAATCTTCAAATCCAAAGTCATAAATAAAGTTCATTCCGTTATGAATGGTATAATTATATCCAGAATATATAATGTAGAGACATAAAAATGAATGTATTTTATATAATAAGATTATATTGGACATGACCAGATAAAATTGAAAAGTTCTAATAATTTCCGTTAAATAAAGAACATCAATTTTATCATAATGATGGTCATATATGTGATGATCTTAATTCATTGTATTTAGCAGACTCCTATATCATATTAATTTATTCTTTAATTTACTCGGTATGGCTCTGTATTTATTACATTTCGTAAACCTTATATTTTGGGAATGAGTTGAATGAATAGCTGGGAATGCTAACCTGATACAATGAAATCTGTTCATAAGATTCATTTGTTTGTTAGTTCAGGACCTGAACGATTAGCATGCAAATTCATAAAAGTTATGAATTAATTATTCACTTGAGAACTAATATAAGTCAAGGATAAAGATGTAATTTGAGAGGTTAACGGATTTTTTATACCTAACTCCTTTACGAATCTGTTATGTAGGATCATTGCATATGTAATGACTATATCAATGGACGAATACTTTGAGTAATTAATTTTATAATTCTGAGAGTGCAATTCTGGGTATTTAGTGGAGTTACTCCAGAATTAATAATTTCGTTTGATTAATAAAAGAGTTTATAATTAATCGATGAAATTATTGAAGCTTAAAATTATAGGTCCATCGGTCACATCGTCGTCTTCTATCACTGTTCGAACGATTATAATTGTGAAGAAAAATAGTTGTGAATTATTTAAAATAATTGTAAATTATTTTACACTCTAATTATTTCATATAACTCTTGTTTGGAAATTATGACAAATGTTGTCATAATATATTTATCAATAGATAATGTATCTATTTATTAATTTATATTTAATTAATTTGATTAATTAAATTTTAATTTAATAAGATAATTTTTCAAAAGTTGAAAATTTGAAAATTATTTTTTTAATGAATTATCTTTGATAAACTATGAGATAAATATTAAAAGATTTTATTTTGATTTTTTAAAAATCAAAATTGATAGGATTTGCTTGGAAAATCAAAAAAAAAGGTGGGATAGAATTAGAATTCTATTTTTGATCAAAAGTTGATCCAAGAAAACAAATCCTTTTTCTTTTTAAAATGAAATACGTGAGCTGTGTTGTTTTTTTTGAGGCGATTGAGATTTTGATCAAAATCAAAAAACAACAACAACAAAATCAAAAAAAAAGTGGCTGCTGAAAAAAAAAGTTAAAAAGAAAGAGTTTTCTTTTTTGTTTTTTCTTGGTTTTGGTTTTGAGAAAACTAAAACGAAAATAGTATCCAAAATTCGTCTCAGGTGTTGAGTACACGAATCCTTCACATAAATTAGAATGTTCTTCGTAATTATTTTCACGTCCACACGTGCCGTTGGAGGTGAGGAGATAAGTCAAGGAAGATCGTGGTTCAAAGAATCGTAATTTATATAGATCCAGATCTACAGGTATATTTTCGATTTAAGTTCTAAATATTTATGTTATTAATGTACTAGAAAATACGGATCCGGTTTTTATTGTTCATGAAAAATAAATTTTTTCATGTTACTTAACATGATTTCCGCTGCGCATGAACTCTGAAAACCAACAGTTTTATGTTTCTTTATATAGGTACAGTAGAGGTATGGTTTTCCTTGTGCAAAACCGGCTCAAAAACGCGTCCAAAATAACTCATTTACGCACAACCGTTCAAACGCCACAAGAACGCGTGACGAGCGCGAGCAATTCTGCAAACCGTTTGAACGTCCTGACGAACGCACAACGAAGTTCGAACTCAATGATAAACGTAACTCGAATGTTTGGTCTATTGAAGATTGCGTTCGAACGTTAACGTTCTACTAACGAACTCAGTGCATACCTGCTTCTGATATCTTCATAAAAAGTGTTCCAAATACTTATACAACTCCTCTGAAATCTTCAAAACTCATTACAACTCAATTGGACTTATTTTATTACGCACATTACCAACAAAAATGAAATTAACACTAATTAATTTAAAATCACATATAATTCCGTAAAAATCTTGTCCCGTTTCATTCCTTTAAAAAAATTTCTGGTAAAAAAAGTTACAATATATTATTTTGTCATGTCTATTTTTCAAATCAAAACATAAATACGTATCCTCAATCTCATCAAAATTGCCATCCCTAATTGAGGCAAAAGTTTGATGATTAAAAAAAAAAAAAAAAAAAGGCCGGATCATTAAGATCTTAAAAATTCTTGATAGTATTGATTTTGCCACAAATTTTTTTATTAAGAAAAATTATTAAAATTGGATTGGTGGCCAATCATTTATTATTCATTCCCACGTTTTGTCTCTTTATTCGAACAAGTTATTTTGGCAATATTTTAATCTTATCAATAAGATTTGTAATCTCCACCAAATATTATATCGCCAAATAAAAATATTTTGATGTCATCAATGAGATCTATAATTTAGAATCAACGTTTTAAAGATTTGCCAAATTCATTCATGATTCATTCTATAAATAAAAAACAATATATCTATATATCTATATTATAAAGCACAATGGTGTTGGAGGAAAGAGAGTGCATCCAACGGCTCTCTTTATGTGGCTTAATTAACGGCTCAGATCATTTCATTGGTAATTGGAGGAAAGAGAGTGAATTGATTGATGGAAATGGTTAAAATTTTCAAATTTTCAAATAAAAAAATAGAAAGTTAAAATAAAATCATTTAATTTTGTAACAACGTACCGTAGGCACGGGCATCATTTAATTAAAAAATAAAATCATTTAATTCTGTAACACCGTGCCGTGCTGTAGGCACGGGCATCATTTATTAAAAAATAAAATCATTTAATTCTGTACACCGTGCCGTAGGTACGGGCCAAATACTGTAACACCGTGCCGTAGGCACGGGCAAAAACTAGTATATATATATAAGAGAGTGTTAGGACGTGACTTGATGGTGTAGGGTTTATGAATTTTACCTTGAAGTTCTGAATTCGAATTCAGGGAGTGCATTTCTTATAAGAGTGTGGGACAGCCAAAGATTTTATTTGCCCCGTTTAAATCCAAAATGAATGGTTTGGTGGCGAAATTTTCAAAGATTTAAAAAAAAAACAAAAAAAGTGATGTGGAAAACAAAAAAAGTGATGTGTAATCTCCACCTAATATTATATGGCCAAATAAAAATATTTCGATCTCATCAATGAGATTTATATATATATATATATATATATATATATATATATATGTGTGTGTGTGTGTGTGATATATGATGTACCATCATTTAATAAAATGATAAATATTAATTAATAAAAATTGATAATTGTGTTTTCAATAGGGGGTGGCAATTTGGGTCAGGATTCATTTATTCGTTTGATTCGATTCGCTTTAAAGCGAATACAAGTTTGAAAAAATAGATTCGTTTAATAAATGAATCAATTCGATTCGATTCGTTTATTAAACGAATCGAATACGAATTTAAGCTCATAGATTCATTTATTCGTTTATGATTCGTTTTATTATTTTCTTTTACTAGTTATTGTTATTTTTCAATTAAGATTCGAGAAATTATGGCTAATTATCATAGAAAAAAATAATATTTTTGATATTTGGTGAGATATTTTTAATAAATTTATTAATTACATATTTTATATGTATATATGTATAAAGAATTAATGTAAATCAACTATGACAAATTATTATATTAAATAATACTATGACTAAATGAATATTCGTATTCGATTCGTTTAATAAACGAATCGAATATGAATCATGATATTAGAATTCGTTTAATAAACGAATCGAATACGAATCCATCACATTTCGATTCGATTCGATACAAATTCGATTCGTTAATTCGTTTTGCCACCTCTAGTTTTCACCACTTAGGTCCATAATAAAATTTTACTATCATGTAAATAATTTTATTACATTATACAAGTAGTCAATTTCTATTTTTTTTGGGAAAATCACGTCCAATTATCCTACAAATTGCCATAATGATATTTTAGTCTATATAATTTTAGAAATACAAGCTTTAATCTTTATAGTTTTAAAATTACAAGTTTTAATCCATGTCGTTAAATATTTTTTTGTTAATTAAGTTACTTTTTATCTTTACCCTTGTAGGTGTATGGGCTCATGGGCCCTGCATGTGAGTCTTGTGTGTAGGCTCAGGGCTGTTGGTAGCCGACTGTTAATAGTCATGCGATGAGCAGTCTAATCACAATAGATGTCGGCTCGAAGTAGTCCGGTAGATTGAAATTAGAATGGGCCTAGGAGTATGCCCAATTGGTAAGCTATCAAAAGCCTGACTGTTGATAACCTTGTGTTTGAGCGTATTTAACCTAGTAGACTTGTTGTCGACTGGAATCAATTTTGACTGGAATGTCCATGTCGACTAGGGTTGTAGCGGTTGTCATTTGTGTCAGATGAAGGTCATGAGACACAATCTTGAGTAAGTGGGGTTGTCGATGCCAATATATGTCTTTTGAACTTTATTGTCAACTCGTTTGGATTTGAACCCAATTGTAAAATGAGCTTGCATTTTCCCAAAAGGGTGTGTGTATATATATATAACTACTGACAATTGTTGCTCGGTATATTATTTCGTAAATATTTTCATTGCCCATTGTGATATATTTTATAAATGTTTATGCAGACCTATTATGGGCGAATAATGAATTAAATTCTGATAACTTGACTAGCTGTTTAATGATCGATTTATCGGGTGATTTGAGATCAGTGTTTCAAATTTTTTTTTTTTTTTGGGAGAAGTGATATGGATATTAAATTATGATAAAATCATTATTGATTTTGATCTTTTCATATATTTTTTTAAATTAATCATCAAAACGACGTAAATTTTATGGTAATTTAGCCACAGTTTAGTCTTTCATCATTTTTTATTTAAGAAAAAAAAATTTCATGTGGTTTCACTCATTTATGAAACAAGGACAATGATTTTTTCTTGATAAAAGATTACCATGTAAATTTGTCTATTAACAAAAACTAACAAAATAGGTAACACCACTAATGTATGATGACATTGCATGACATGACATGTTCCTCGTCATGTCATATCAGTAGTCATGTGTATATGCCACATCATCAGACATCATATAATCTCATCAAACACATGTCACGTTAACTGTCACTAATGATGTTACTAATTTTGCATAACTTTTTTTTACGGGAGAAAACACATATTTTGTCACTAGAAAAAATTGCAATTCCAATTTTGTAAATAAATAAAAACCACGATGGGTTAGAGGTGGCCACCGATTCGGTTTGATTTCAAACTGAAACCGAACCGAACCGAACCAATGGTTGGCCGAGTCTACGATGGGTTTTTATTTTTTAATACTCGCCTATCTCCTAAACCCTATTTCTAACTGGTAGGTTCAATATGGGCCTTCCACTTCTACCTCTTTAATTGAGACTTGCCCAAGTCCAACCTCGACCCGTGGGCCCATAAATTTAAGTGTTGAAGCTTAAAGTTTTGTGAGCAAAAGTATTTTCTCACTAGCTATATAGTTTTTATTTTACACAATTATGATTTATTTGAAATCATTATTTTATTTAACTCCATAAAATCTTAGTCTTTTATAGTTACTTTAACCTCTCTTTTTTTGAACCAACTGCAAATTTCTCTTTTTTTAAAAAAAAAAAAAAAAAAAAAAAAACTATTGAAAATTCTGCCGTTAAATCACTCATTCCGGGCTTAAACGGGGCAGGTAAAACTTCTAACTGTCCCAAACTCTTACAAGAAATGTACTCTCTAAATTCGAACTCAGAACCTCAAGATGAGATTATGAACCCTACACCACCAAGTTACTCCCTTTGAGGACAACCAACTGCAAATTTCATTAGATCATAAACGAAAATTCTAAGATTACAATAAAAAACAGTGGGAAAACTGCCAACCATACAAAAGATACATGACAAGGAAGAATAGATTAAATATTCACCGCTATGTTATAATTCCATGAGATGAGATAAATTTGCCGCCAAATCATTCAACTCGGCATTAAATGGTATAGCTAAAACTCCCGACTGCCTCGAATTCTTATAAAAAGTGCATCATTTGCATTCGAACTTAAAACTTGAACAACCAAATCATAAACCGTATCTCATCAAATCACATCTATTGAGAGCCTGAAATCATGCATTGATTGATCGTGTGAACTTAAATTTGCTATTTTGCATTATTGAAAAATTATTTTTAATCTGCTTTATTCATTTCAATCAAACATCCAAAGTGACAACCGGAATATCTTCAAAAATTACTCGAAAGAGCTTTTAAAAATGTGAAAACCACTTTCAAAATCATCATTATGTGTTGCATGAAATAAAAAAATTAAGAAATTAAATTTATATTTTTATTGTTGTACAAGTAAGATTATCAAAATCATAAACCGTAGGGTCCTTATCAAATATTTTACTTGGATGAGTACCTTACTTTATAGTTTATTCATTGAGCTCCATGAAAATTGATGTGTTCAGGATTTAATAGGTAGGCTGTTAGTGTCACATATTGGTATGATTTAGACCACACAACGCAAATTTAATCATTATCATATATATATATATATATATTATATATATATATATATATATATATATATATATATATATATATGATGGATTTCAAATAAGGGATTCTTCATTTTATTAAATTAATAATTAAATTAAAATATTAAAATATTATAGATTCTAATGTAGTATTATTTTATCATGCATTATAAGGCGATTTTATATATATAGGTGTACATCTTACGATACACAATACATATAAAGTTCACATTAAGTTAAAAGATAAATTTATTTTTTTATCTATCTTACAATCAGACATAAAATCCGCATGAACTTGACTTTTTTTTTTTTGTTAATCTTTTGTTTGGTCTTTAACAAGAGATCCCTCGTTATAAAGTGGATTTATGTTTATGAAGTGACGACATTGAATTTTGAGGCTCTTAAACGAGTTTCTAATATATATGACCATTTATTAATAAAAATGAATTTCCTAACTTCCTCCTCGTTATAATGAGTATTAATTTTTCATAAATACGAGAATATCTCTAATTTTGACTCAAATCGAGGGAATCATCCAGGTCTGTGCCGGTATCTAGATCCGGCCGGCGGTTCGGTTCCGGTTCGGAACCGAACCGAACCGGCCGGTTTCCGGTCCCACAAGTGTGGTACCGGAAACGTAAACCGAACCGGTCGGTTCCGGTTCGGTTACCGGTTTTTTTTTTTTTTTTTTTAATAATAAATTTTAAAAATAGAAAAAAATTATATAATCGTAATGTTTTTTCAAACCATCAAATCATTTTTATAGAATCTTTTTTTATAAAATTCTTTTAACATATAATCATTTTTATAGCCAACTCTTGGCTAGTACTTTCTTTATATAAGCGATGTGGGATATTTGTTATTTGGCTATTGTGTCCCACATCGCTTATATGAAGAAGTCAATAACCAAGAGTTGGTTATAAAAAGGATGTGGACATTCATGTTTTAGTATTGCAATTTTAAACCTCATTATTATTAATAAAAAAAAATTGAGATTTACTTGTGGAACCTTACGGTTCCAAGTAATTTTTTTATTTTTTATTTTTAATTTCGGTTCCAACCGGAATCGTACGGTTTCGGTTGGAACCGCTGGAACCGTTCGATTCCAACCGGTTCGGTCAGGGTGAGAACCCTAACCGAACCGGTCAGGTTCCGGTTCCAACCGGTTCGGTTCTGGTTCCGAACCGGAACCTTGACCGGGTCTACGGTTATCCCATCACGAATAAATATTTGTAAGGAGGTCAAATACTCAACTGGGTCATTTTTTTTTTTAATCAAATTGGATAACATGAAGCAAGTTTCTTGATGTCTAGTTGTTGATCAATTGGATTAAATTTTATATTCTGTTTCGGTCGCTGCAAATTGAATTCAAAGATACAAAATAGAAAAATGAATCTTAAATGAGGCAACTTGAAGCACTTGTTGAAGTTTTTATTACGTCTTGATTTGACATCGGCCCATTTTCACATTCAGTTGCATAAGTATATATTTTAGGTTGCTTTTTTTTTTTCTCACATTTGTTTTTTTTTTTTTTTTTTAAGTTTTGTTAGCAATAAATTATAAAAGAAAAAGCAATTTGATGTTCGAATAGATTAAATTTAAAACGATTTTATTTTAAAAAAAAAAAAAAAACTAGAATATGTTTATTTTATTTTATTTTTTATTAAGAGGAGATTTTCGAAAATTTATTGTTTTACTTTTCATATCAATTATAAAATCTTCTCTATGAGATATTTTAAGCATGTTTATTTCAAAAATCATTTTTCTTTGTTTATTGAGTGACATCAATGACATAAACTCGTTATTAAAGTTGATGTCATTCAAATATATTTTTTTAAAATCGTTGGAAATCCTACCGTCAAATCACTTCTTCTGGATTTAAGCTGAACATGTAAAATCTTCGATTGTCACAAACTCTTATAAGAAACACATTCCCTAAATTCGAACCCAAAATCTGAAAATCAGATCCTGAACCATATACCACCAAATCACGCCCCGAATGGACGTTATTCAAATGCTTCATATATTATTGAAATTCGCGGACCTAACTCAACCCAAAAAACAGCTTGAGAGTTGAGGGTTGCCTAATGTTTATATTTTGAGTTTAATTGTTTATCTCAGCCGATGTGAGATATTTTCCTCAACACTCCCCCTCACATGCAAACCGGTCTTTTGCCTGGTTCATGTCACGTGGACAGGTAGTGTGGGCCCACCCGTGCATGAGTGTGGCTCTGATATCATATTGAAATTTGTGGGTCTAACTCAACCCAAAAGCCAGCTTGAGACTTGAGGGTTGCCTAATGTTTATATTTTGAGTTTAATTATTTATCTCAGCCGATGTTGAATATTTTCCTCAACATATATAATAACAAGATAATTTTGTTGCTTAACTAGTTAACACCTTGTTGTCCATTTAAAAATTTATTAGATATCAAGAACAATTTATAAATAGTTTATTACTATAAATATTAAGTCAATTTATTAAAGTCATTGAGAATAGTAGAAAAAATGTGAACCAATAATAAATTAGATAAATCGGCAAATCTTGCTCTTTATAGAAATCAAATTTATTTTAAATATTTGAATTAAAGTCCTATTAAGAAGATTAGAAGAAGGTGAACCAATGATAAATAATTAGATAAACCGACTAATCACTGTTTATTCGAGCGGTGGATACCACCTCATTCGACTCCTTTCTTGAGCTTTATAGAAATCAATTTTATTTTAAATAAATGAAAATGGTTTTAGCCAAATATTTGAAGTGTGCTATCACAAAACTTGTTTAAGAAGTTTTTGTAAATTTTTTTATCATAAATATTGTACTGGTCAAATTTGGGCTGAGCATCCAAACGTTATTGTGTCTGAGTTGATACTTGGGCCCCAAACAACACATGATACCACAAGTTTGTTGGAAATTCTTCTAAATATTCA
Source organism: Zanthoxylum bungeanum (assembly GCA_019454045.1). Lineage (NCBI taxonomy): Eukaryota > Viridiplantae > Streptophyta > Magnoliopsida > Sapindales > Rutaceae > Zanthoxylum > Zanthoxylum bungeanum. The sequence goes on along the minus strand of SKCR01032235.1, from coordinate 157,264 downwards.
TTAAGGGTAATCCTGTCATTTGGTTGGATTGGATGCTTGTGAGGGGTACAATCCTTTGGAGGGTTGCACCCCACCCCAAAGGGTGCCCTATTGGCACCCTTCCATGCCTTATAAATGAAGGCTTTATATCCAAAACGAAGATAGTAAAAAAGATCCGAATTTGTAAGAGACATTTTGTTTTCTTTGTTTTAGAGAGAGTTTCACCACATTTCATAGTTCGAATACTTGTCAATGAGTGCTCATTGGACAAGAAGTATCCAAGTTATCCTGGGAGGACATTGGCCAATTGCGAATCCGTAAAGCACCTGTGACGGGGCTAATAAGTTCTTAAGGACAGAGATCTTCTCGACTTGGATTGGTTTTGTAATCTCAATTTCCAGGTTTTATCTTCAAGTTTTCTGGTTGTAGGGTTTCTTGCATCTAGATCTACTTTTGGTTGTTGATCTGTTTGATTTGCATGTTATATTACTGTTTAGTGACACCAAATTTAACCACAAGGCTTTTACACTTATTGACATCGTGTTATTAGATAGTAATTTGCATGTTAGGGTTTGAATATTTTCTGGAAAATACAAACTGTGCATGAAAAACCCGTAGGGCGTTCGAACGCCCGACGCACGCGAAGGCTTAAAATTTGAATTTTCGTAAGAACATTCGAACGCGTCTTCAAACGCAACTCGAACGCAAGTCTTATGCCTTAGAACGTTTGAACGCGTCCTAAACGCAACTCAAACGTGAACTCTCTGGAATCATTCTGTTCGAACGCGTTATCAAACGCTACTCGAACGTGAACTCTCTGGAAACACTTCGTTCGAACGCGTTATCAAACGCAACACGAAAGCTCACACACTGGACAGTCTCGTTCGAACGTAGATACGACGTGACACTAACGATTTTGTCCTGGAAGTATCTTAAACTGCAAACTTTAATTAATTTTAACTTAGTAAATCATATACTGAAACACTTTAAATCTTGGTAGTATAGACTTAAGTTATTATTAGGGTGTTCAATTATCACAGGCATACACTTAGTGATAAAGTCGAAACTTATTTCCGTGTTGCATACTTGGTTGAGAATTTAAAGTGTAATTTTACACAAGTAATTTCATCCAATCTTGTTTGACACATACACATATATCTACACTTATCGTATATTGTTTTGTGACATTGAAAAAGTGAAATACTGAGTTTGAATTGCTAAGAGGTTCTATTGAGAAAGTAGTTAAAGGATATTCTTTTATTTACTTTTCATAAGAAATCTTGGTTGGAATTTCAAGGACTTGTGTTTATTGGTACTACTGTCCAATAAGAACAACAAGTGGATATTTGGTATATCACTTGAGACAAGATCATTTGTTGGTCGTTGTACAATTTGTCTTTTGTAGACTTATTGAACCCTGTTTGTTTCCAGTTACATATGGTTAGCGGAAACATCACAGTACCGGTCTCTCATGGAGAAAAACCGGAGAAGTTTGGTGGGGCAAACTTCAAACAGTGGCAGAGCAAAAATGCTGTTCTACCTGAAAACTCTCCAGTTGGCTAAATTCCTCAAAGATCCTCCGGGTCTTGTGGGGGGTGAATCTGAATTGGCCAAGGAAGAGCGAGAACAGACTTGGATGTCTGGAGACTTCTTATGCAAGAACTACATTTTGGGTGGTCTTGACAATACCCTGTACAATGTGTACCAAGGCATGACTTCTGCGAAGATTCTCTGGGAATCTCTCGAGAAGAAATACAAAACTGAGGATGCCGGACAAAAGAAATTTGTCGTGGGTAGGTTCTTGGACTACAAGATGGTAGTTTCAAGGACGGTGATGTCTCAGTTGGGTGAACAACATTAGATCATTCATGAAATACTGGATGAATGAATGAAACTCTGTGAGACGTTTCAAGTTGCCACCATAATTGAAAAGTTGCCTCCATCATGGAAGGACTTCAGGAGCTATCTGCAACACAAAAAGAAGCAGATGAGTCTTGAAGACTTTGGAGTTCGATTGAGAATCGAACAGGACAACATGATGTCCGAGAAGGCCAGCTACAAGACTATGAAGTCTAAGGCCAACATCTTTGAGGATGTAAATGATAGCAAGAAAAGAAAGAACAGTGAAGCTGATTCTTCCCAAGCGAACAAGAAGTTCAATGGGAAGTGCTACCACTGTGAAAAGAGCGGTCATATGACAAAGGACTGCAGAAACAAGATATCTCAGGACAATGACATGAAAAATGAGGCCTATGTCGCTGAAGATGAGCAGTTAACTGATGAGATTTCAGAAATGAATCTCTAAGCAGTGGTAACTGTAGCCAACTTGGTTGGGAATCCGAGAGAATGATGGGTAGACACTAGGGCTACTCGTCATATCTGTGCTGATAGCAAGATGTTTTCCTCGTATCAGAAAGGTCGATGGCGGCGATCATCTGACAATGGGAAACTCGTCTACCTCTAGAGTGGTTGGACAAGGCACAGTAGTTCTGAAAATGATATCCGGAACGGAGCTTACATATAAGAATGTTTGCATGTTCCAGATATTCGGAAGAACTCGGTCTCGGGTTTGTATTTGTTTCTGACAAGATTGTTTTGACCAAAAATGATGTCTATGTAGGAAAATGATACCTCGCTGAGGGTCTTTTCAATGACTGTCAATTGTGCTATTAATAAAGCTGAAACTTCTGCTTATATTATTGAGTCACAAAATGTATGGCATGAGAGGTTAGGACATGTTAATTATGATACAATACATACATTAATTAACATGGACCTTTTACCTAAATTTGCATTGATAGCCAACATAAGTGTGAGGCATGTGTTGAAGCAAAAATACATAGAACATCATAGAACGAAGTTCTGAACCCTTAGAACTTGTACACATTGACGTATGTGACATGAATGTTGTGCAAACAATAGGCGGTAAAAAGTACTTTGTCACTTTTATCGATGAAAACACAAGATTCAGTTAAGTGTATTTGCTGAGGAGCATAGCTGAAGCTATTGAGAGCTTTATACATTGAGAACGAAGTTGCAAATAAACTTGGCAAGGAAATCAAAAGAATCAGGAGTGATAGAAATGGTGAATACGTTTCATCATTCGGTGAATATTGTTCTGTGCACGGAATTATTCACGAAACCATTGCTCCGTATTCTCCTCAACAAAATGGGATTGCTGAGTGCAAAGACCGAACGTTGAAGGAAATGATGAATGCCATGTTGACTAGTTCTGGTTTACCTCAGAACTTGTGGGGGAAAACCCTGCTTTTCGCGAACTACGTTCTGAACAAGCTTCCTCACAGAAGATTGGACAAGACACCATATGAGTTGTGGAAAGGTTATGTACCTTCCTACAAATATCTGAAAATGTGGGGGTGTCTTGCGAATTGCCAAGGTGATGGCTCCTAAACCTAAGAAGGTGGAATAGGACCCAAAACTGTTGACTGTATATTCTTCGGATATGCTTGCAACAGTAGTGCGTATCGTTTCCTGGTACACAAGTATGAGATTCCTGACATCAATCTGAATGTGATGATTGAGTCAAGGAATGCAATATTTTTTAAGAGACATTTCCTTGTAAGGAAAGACAAAGAAGAGAGTCTCTCAAAAAGAGCTGTTGATACTGTCAAGGACAGTGATCATGTTGACCAAGAGTCAGATCCGATTTTCTGACATATTTGTTAGAAAATGAGTCTCGAAGCTATAAAGAAGCAATGTCTTCTTTGGAGGCACCTCTGTGGAAAGAGGCGATTATCAGTGAGATTGATTCAATCCTACAGAACCATACCTGGGAGTTGGTTGATCTTCCTCCAGGTTGTAAGCCACTGGGCTACAATTGGAAAGATGAAAATGGATGGATCAATAGATTAGTACAAGGCGAGGTTTGTCATGAAAGATTATAGACAGAAAGAAGGCCTTGTTTACTTTGACACCTATCCACCAGTGATTCGTATCACATTAGTAGAATGCTTATAGCCATAGCAGCTATATTTGGTCTTGAAATACATCAAAATGATGTAAAGACGTCATTCTTGAATGGTGAATTGGATGAAGAGACTTACATGGAACAACCAGAAGGGTTTAATGTTCCTGGAAAAGAACAGAATGTGTGCAAACTTGTAAAATTCTTGTACGGATTAAAACAAGCACCTAGACAATGACATGAGAACATTGGCAAAGAGATGTTGTCAAGTGGGTTTAAAACCGAAGAGTGTGATAAGTGTATATACACCAAATCAACTCAAAAATGATATGTCATTGTATGTATCTATGTAGACGATATGCTGATAATTGGTAATAATCATGAGTTGATTCAGTTTACCAAGAAGTGTTAACCAGCAAATTTGATATTAAAGATTTGGGAGTAGCTAACCTAACTCTTCCTCTATCAAAGAATACTGGCTTAAGCATATCGCAATTAAAGTATTCAAGGATCATCGGAAGTCTGATGTATCTCACGAGTTGCACACGAACTGATATCGCTCAAGCTGTGAATAGGCTTAGCAGATATACTAGCAATCCAGGACATAACCACTGGAAAAGCCATAGTAAGTGTTTTGAGCTATAAGAAACTTCAAAATATGGGCTACATTACGAGAGATATCCTGCTGTTCTAGAGGGATACAGCGATGCTGGATATCTGATATAGTGGATTCCAAATCTACGGTTGGATTTGTTTTCACACTTGGTAATGCAGCCGTGTCATGGAAATCCTCGGGGCAAACATATATTGCCTGGTCTACTATGGAATCATAGTTCATAGCATTAGACAAAATAACAGAAGAAGCGGAATGGCTTTGAAACTTCCTGGAGGATATTCCTAGTTGGGCCAAACCGGTGCCAACGATTAGCATACATTGTGAAAGCCAATCGGCTATTGGGAGAGCTCAAAATACAATGTATAATGGTAAGTCTCGACACATACGTCGGAGACATAATACCATAGGTCAACTTCTCTCAAGTAGCATAATATCGATCGATTATGTTGAGTCGAAGGAAAACCTAGCGGATCCACTAACTAAAGGTTTTCCTCGAGAGCAAGTTGAGAAGTCATCGAGGGGAATGGGCTTGAAGCCTATAATCTAAGAATTGTCACTGTGGAAACCCAACCTAGCTGACTGGAGATCCCAATATCTAAGTTCAAAAGGGACAACAGAAACTTTGTGCAATTCAAAACAAGCACTGAAGAGTTTCATACTCTTTCCCATTCCGATAATGACGCTGAGTGCTGTCTGTCATTGGTTAGGATAAGCTAAGTCTTTTAATGATCACTATATTAGGAGATGAGTCATAATGGGGGTAAAGACAGATTACCTCTTCATAGTAGATCACCTATTTCAAGTAAGAAGTGAGGCCGCTTCCATGGGAACCTTTAAAGGCGGGTTACCCTAAAGTGCTTGATGAATCCAGGACCGTTGTTCAGGGCCAAAATGAACACAACCGTAGAACGGGAAAATGGTCGAATTAAAGCTGTGTGTTGGCAATTGTCTTGGTTTACACTAATGGCAGAACAGTTCAAGACTATGGGTCACTGGTTTGCCAAGTAAATCCGATTGTCACTCACTAGGAAAGGTTCAAGGCGAAAGCTACCTATTTCGATGCAGCTTTAGTTCATGGTAACTCTCTCAAGTGTCTCCATGAATATTTGAAGAATTGTGGGGGATTGTTGGAAATTCTTCTAAATATTCGTTAAGGGTAATCCTGTCATTTGGTTGGATTGGATGCTTGTGAGGGGTACAACCCTTTGGAGGGTTGCACCCCACCCCAAAGGGTGCCCTATTGGCACCCTTCCATGCCTTATAAAGGAAGGCTTTATATCCAAAACGAAGATAGAAAAAAAGATCCGAATTTGTAAGAGACATTTTGTTTTATTTGTTTTAGAGAGAGTTTCACCACATTTCCTAGTTCGAATACTTGTCAAGGAGTGCTGATTGGACAAGAAGTATCCAAGTTATCTTGGGAGGACATTGGCCAATTGCGAATCCGTAAAGCACCTGTGACGGGGCCAATAAGTTCTTAAGGACAGAGATCTTCTCGACTTGGATTGGTTTTGTAATCTCAATTTCCAGGTTTTATCTTCAAGTTTTCTGGTTTTAGGGTTTCTTGCATCTAGATCTACTTTTGGTTGTTGATCTGTTTGATTTGCATGTTATATTACTGTTTAGTGACACCAAATTTAACAACAAGGCTTCTACCGAACTCAATCGACATGGGTTCCAATCCATACTAGAGCCCCAATCAACACGTGGAGTTCAGACAACATAGACATTTCAATAGTTGGCATTGGTTACAGTCGACAACAAGTCTACTGTGTTAATACATGCTCATCATGCGACTATCAACAATTGGTTATCTATAGCATTGAACCTACACACGACTCGCATGCATAGCCCATACACCTACAAGGGTAAAAGGTCCATACGACCAAAGGGTCTCCAAGAGACGCAGACCATATAACTTAATGTCTCAATGGACAATACATAAGCAATGTCTCAGTCGATGTGATCTCATATTATGCAGTCCCCATTAGACATTATCCATCAGTCTACACACGACTGGTTCATTCTTAATAAAGAAATTAAGTATTTAGGTCAAAAGTAATTACCTACAAATACAGTGGTATAATCTAAGTACAATAGATATTACACCTAATCCCGTAAATATAGGCATTCATAATTCAGTCTCTGCTCTAGTACCATTTCCTAATATGATTGCAATATGACGCTTCCAATGAATTCTAAATCGACTAAATGGGCTACTTCACAATCTATAAATGATAGGGGATCCAATAGATTGATGCATTCAAACTTTGACTCTTATACTCGAGTTCTCAAAGCATCCCCCTCCCAGATTGTCTTCTTTTCATCTCAAATCCATAATCGAGATAATATCGAAATTTACAAATTACGTCATGAACCAGCCTGAACTCTATATCACATCTCTTTGCATGTGTATATCATTTTTCATTTTTTTCTAAAGATGATAATTACACACACAAAAAATATAAAAATATTAAAAGACAAATCATTATTTATTTTGTAATAAAATTTTATTTATCTATTATTGTTTTTTTTTTAAAAAAAAGAAGAAGTTTCTCCCTTTTCATTCATAATCGTTACAAAATGCCCAAATTTGAAGCACTTTGGAGTATTTCATTTTCACCCCCCCAATCAAAAAAAAATAAAGTAATGATGATGATGTCAATTGAATCTGACACGTGGCAGTTGTATAATGTATGTACCATAAAACTTCTCCATCAATACTGCCCCCATTCTGCTGTCACTTTCAGGCGTACAACAGCTGTAGATCTAACGGCCACCACGACACCTCCGTTACCACGTGAACCTTCTAATCCTTATCAGTTATCAGTAACCGTCTTTATCTCTTTTCTCTCTCTCTTTTCGCTTTCACAATTAGCATCCTCTTTAATGGAATTTTGTTAAAAGTTCTGTTGAAAATTTTTCCCTTGGATGGGCCCCGGGGGGCCCGGTAGATTAAGGATAGGTAAGTCGATAATTTTCTGAATTCATAAAGGGTCCGATGCATTAGAAAAAAAGTAAGGGAATATATTCATATCTGTTAATTGAATGAAACCGGTGTGAATATTGACATCGTCGAATCATACTTAGAGATGGCAAAATTCAGACTTGAGAAAAATTATTTGGATTCGGACTCGGGTATACTCGATGCAAGTCCGGGTATACTAGGATTCAGATCCGTGATCAAATTAAATTTATCAATTAACATCATGAAAAATCATAAATTATCACAAATTAAAATTTACTAAAATATACAAACAAAATGAAATCCATTAAAATTAATCATATCTATGTAAAAATTATCAATTAACTTCATAAAATATCCTAAATTATATTTATTTTCTTATTTTTCTTTAAAATTAATCGGATCCGTATTTCTAGATCCGAAATTATGTGAACCCGGGTCTGGATTCGAGTCCACAAAAATATATTACGGACCCAAATCCTTCAGAATTTTCTGAATCCGGATAGTCCTACCATCCCTAACCATACCCGATCCGTTGGTGTCATTGTTAACTAGTGTTTGGCGGAAATATGAGTGTACTACTCATATTATAGCCCATAGTTAAATTAGGAAATTTTCACTAACTTCAGAAAAAGTTAGCGCACTTAAATTTGTAAATTTAGCCCCCAACAAATAAGAAATTTTCCCACACTCAAAATTTTGATTTTGGCTAAATTTGGTAGAGCTTTGAACACCCAAAAAAAAAAAAAATAAAATAAAAAAAACCTAGTCTAATTCAACTATGCAACTTGATGATGATATTTTTTCCCTTTTTTTTTTTTTAATATTCTGGCAATATTTTACTTTTTTTAATTTAATTTGTTTCTTAAAAAATATTTATTTTTGTAATAGGACAATAAAACCTCAATTACATTGTTTGCCAAAAATAATTAGATGATAATTACAAAAATCATTAATTTTGGGACTTAAAATGGAACATAAACACATGACCTTATCTAGTCTTAATCTAAAATATAATCGTGCCAGCAAATAAAGTTCGGCCAAATACCAACTTACCAGTAACAGCAAATCACGTGGATCATCACTCTGATTCTCTACGTGTGGGCCCCACCACACCTCTGTCTCTAATCACTTAAATTATGCCTACGTGGCATCATAATCCACCTTCCAGATATCCCATCTTTTTTTTTTTTTGGACAGTGCTTTCCCCCTCTGCAAAAATCCCCCTTGTGTAATTACAAAACTATCCCTTTTCTTAAAAATTTTCATTTACGATTTTTTACATGTATTTTGTTAAATAATTATTTTATTATTTTATTAATTAAATATATTTATTTTATAAATTACTTTTTTTTTGTTAAATTTATATTATTTTTTACTCTTTATATCTATTATTGTTATTTTGTTTAATAAATATTACTAATTTCATATTTATTGTTATTTATTTTATGTTCATTTATTTATTTAATTTTTATATTATTTTTTAATTTATTTAATACTACTTATGTATAATAAAAATATTCTCATGTCTATTAGAAAAATATTTTTAAAATAAGAGTACAAGTAATAATACAACAAGTTACACTTAAAAATATAAAAACAGAAATTCTAATATATGTTGCCTCCAAAGTCTCATCCTAGCGCACTTGGTGATATATCAAATACTTCATACCATAATTGATTACATATCCTATAACAAGTGACTCATTCTTTAACTTCATACGATGAATGTTCCCACCACCACGTTGAGATGAGAAAAAAAAATTAAGGGGAAATTAAAAGTATTAACAAAATGAGGGGAAAATAATTAAGGGGAAAAATAAAAAATAAAAAAATACTTAAGGGGAAAAAATAAAAAATAAAAGTATTTTAAAAGAAAATAAAAAGGGAAGAGATAATGATGTATTATGGGGAAGAAAATTAAATAGAGAGAATAAATGAGGTAAATAAGTAGTGTTAAATAAATTTAAAAATTATATTATATATAAGTAGTGTTAAATAAATTAAAAAATAATCTAAAAAATTAAATGAATAAATGAATATAAAATAAATTATAATAAATAAGAAATTTGTAATATTTATTAAACATATTAAAAAGAATAGATATATAAAGAGTAAAAAATAAAAATTTAACAAAAATAAAAATATTTAATTAATAAAATAAAATAAATATGTTATTTGTGTTGGGGTTGGTGCTCAGAGCGTCAATTTCCGGTTGTATTTCTTTTGAATACTTCTGTAAAACATTATTATTATGAATAATATATGCAGTTTCTATAATATAATCTATATTTTTATATGGTAAAGACGTAATGACCTTAGAATGATTAGTCATGATACTGTTGCAAAAGCGTCGCAATTGACATTGAGTAGTATCATGACGTTGTCATTCTCAGACTGTTCCTGGTCAAGGTTTACACTACTTGGTCAGTAAAGTAAACCCGTTGAGACCGGTACATGTCGTATACTGGAATATATGATTTCAATGGTTTCTCAATGAACCATTAGTCTTGGAGACTAGTATAGACGTGTAGGTGTTTATAGCGGATAAACACTGAACGACTCACCGAAGATTCTTAATGGATGGTACACCAACGTCAATAAGAATCTTCTCGGGTTGAGTAGCACTTGTGATTCTTAGACTTGAGATGCCATTGTGGGTACATGAGACATCTTCTACACTTAGATGTCAGTCACGTCACCGATCTATTTAGATCAGACCTCCGCCTGTTCGTTGAGTGATGATAGATCCTCAGGGTGTCCTATGTGTATCAAGATATGATCTGTCAGTTCTGTGTACCAGAGCATAGGTAATCCATATGATTAGCAATCAGATAAAACCATGGGCCCGTGGTAAAGTTTATAAGCTAGTTCTAAACATTCTTTTAGAGATTGCTAATAGAATAGTCGACTGGATAATCCCCATAGAGATTTGACGTTTACATCTATATCTCTGGGATTTATCCGGATACCTGTGACGGAGGAATTATACATTTGCCATGACCTCGACCTGTATGATTCAGCGAGATTATCCGTGATCGTCATAATTTACGGGTGGATAAATTATGGACACGAAATTGGATTTCGTGACGGATATACCTGAATCTAGAGAGTCTCAATAATGAAACATACTCGTAAAGCACTAGAGCAACATATATAAATAATATTGATTATTTATAAAGTCGTTTAAAGGTTAAACGCAAGATACGTGCTAAAGAGACCCGATAGTCATTTGCTTAATTATTGTGTATTTACATTTAATACTTAATTAATTTAAATACACATTAATTAATAGTCAAATTAAGATATTTGACTTATATCCTAAATGAATATATGTTTTGATATTTAATGTAATATAATACATATATAATATATTTGTATTTAATTAATTAATTATTAATGATTAAATTAATTAAAATATAAATATCTTAATTTGGATATTTGTTTAGAAATGATTAAGTTGCCTTTGTTGACTTTATATAAATATCATTAAAGTGTTTTAGATATTATGCAAAGTTGATTTAATGAAATTGCAAATGAAATTGAAATTAATTTTTTTGTATTAGCCTTTACCATTTTCGGCCAAGGGCTTTTCCAAACAAGTATATATTGATTTTCATTTCATTTCATTTCTAAGCTAATACATTTTACAAGAAACTCCATTAAAGAAAAACAAAGAAGCTTGTGAAGAAGAGAAAGAAAAAAACAAAAGAAAAACTTGGATTTAGTAAGTTTTTCAACTTGCTATTAGATAAGAAAATGTTCCTTATGATCTAGGTTATAACATATGATGTTCTTAAGTTATTCTTTTATTTATTCTTTGTGTTTTTGATGATGGAAGTTTGGTTGGAAGTGTTGAGCATGTGTGATGAAGGAAGTTTGTGACTATTGTAGTTGTAAGCATTCTTTTAAGGTTTTGGAAACCTTTGTTGCTAATCTAGAGTTATTGACCCACTCTTAAATGACCTAGATTTGATCTTGAGTTGTTTCATTGTGTTGAGACTTGATTGGATGGAAGAATGATGATTGAAGTAATTGATTTAACCAATTTGGTCTAATTTGTCCAATTTGAGGAAATTGAAAAATTAGGGTTCATGACCAATTCCAAATTTGGGGCTTTTCATTTATGTTGTGCATTTGGATGTGTATATGATGCATATAAAGTTTCATGTTGATTGGATTACATCTTGATGTGTTTTGAAGCATGAAATGACAAAGTGCACCAAATGGCACCAATGTGGTGCATTCGGCCATGATGAAGAATTTGGGGTTTTGGTGTTTTGAACATGCTAAGTTCATCTTAGAAATGATTTAGAATCATTCAAAATTTATTTGATCAATTTCGGACTAAAATGGACAAAAATACCAAGTAAGGGTAATTGGGTAAATTCACTTAAATATGATTTATTGAATTTTATTTCATAATTTGATTATTGGAATATTAAATCAATATGTTTATTTAATTAATCCGAGAAAAATTTTTGAAATCGGAAAATTTGATTTCCACCGCTTCCGCTGCGTTACCGGATTCATCCTCTAAAAACCCTACAAAATGGTATCAGAGCGAGTCTGATTCTAGACCCCCTAAAATGATTAGCTTTAATTAAATCAATGTTTAATCATGTTTTCTTGACTTTATACATGCTTATTATAATCTAATTTGGTTAGATTTATGGTGTATGACATTTAGCGGAAAATCACTAATTAATAAGGTTTTAATGTAATTATGTATTTGATGCATGTTATGTGGTCCGTCTTGTCAATACGGTTTATGAATACTTCTCTGTGACTACATCCGAGACCGTGCCTCTGTTGTGAGGGTGTAGCCGATAGATATTTATTTATACTGGATGTATATCAGATACTAGATAAATTCAAGCGAAAGTGGAATTCTGAACGTGCCCTAGCTGTCAGGATTACGTAAGTAACTTGAGTTTATCATTGACGAGTTTAACATTGGTACGTCTCCTTGTGGGCCTGCCTTCGCAGCGACAACAAGAAACGACCAGGACCGGAAACCTAGGAGTCACTATTGAGTGATTGACAAATGAGTTATCTACCTGATGAATATACGTAGGCGAGACCGTGCCTCTGCTGTGAGATGAAATATATTCACGGGATCCACTTTTCACTATTTGTATTTAATTTAAATATTAATCTTTGTATTCTGTTTGGGGACTACAGTATTGCATGATTTAGTGGGAGTGTCATTTTTAGATTAAAAATCCATGATCTAGTTTATGCTTTTGATATTATATGAAACTGCTTTATATCTGCTAACCGTTTTTCGTGATCTATATGATAGATTGGCGATGGCGGCACAATCCACAAATCAGTTTGCGCGTATGCTTGATGCGAAAAAACTGAAAGGCGCTGAGAACTTCGCAGACTGGGAATTGGATTTGAGGATTGTCCTCGATTCCGAAAAGCTGGGATATGTTCTTGAGGGTCCGTTGCCCCTTGCTGTGGGTGCGGATGCTTCGGAGGAGGAACGCCAAGTTTTTGAAACTTGGAAGATGATGATTTAAGGGTTAAATCATACATCCTTAGTTCACTGACTCCGAAACTCAAGAAACAATACTATGATATGCTAGATTCCTATAGTATGATGACGCGATTGAGACAATCGTTTGAGAACCAAGAACAAGTGATTGTTCACAAAGTCGCAATGGAACTGTTCCATGCGCGTCTGGATGAGATGCAAGATGTTAGCCCATGTTCTTCAGATGATCGATTTGATCGATCAGTTGAGGCAATATAATCTCATCTTGAATGACATTCTCGGTAGGAGTGTCATTCTTGGTTCACTTCCAGCTTCATATCGCCAGTTCGTGATGTACTTCAACATGAATGGGACTGTCTGTACCTACCAGGAGCTACATAGGATGTTGCTCACGGCAGAAGAGGACATTAAGAATGGAGTACCGACTCGCCCTCCTAGAACTACTTCTCTTTCTGCTTCTTCCCAAGGATGGTCCAAGGGAAAGAAGAAGAAGGCTTTTGGTCCTCAACAACAGGCGAAGATAGCTAAGCCCAAGAGGGCTTCTGAAGACAAATGCCACCACTGCGGCAAAGTCGGGCATTGGAAAAGGAACTGTCCTGATTACATCGCCCAGCTGAGGAGAGATAGAGCATCTACATCAGGTACATTTATTTTTCTAGTTATTGATTTATCTTTGGATTGTGAAGCCGTTACATCAAACTGGATTTTAGATTCTGCTTGTCCCATTCACATTTGCAATTCGTTGCAGGTGCTGAAGGAAAGTAGGAGGCTGAAGCCCGGGGAGATGCAGTTGCGGTTCGGGAGCGGAGACTCTTTGGATGCAGTTGCAGTGGGAGTATGCGAGATCTCATTGCCGAATGAGACACTTTTGTTAAATGAATGTCATTTTGTACCTGGATGTGTAGCTAATATTATATCACTTTTTGTATTGGATACAGAATGCTTTTGTATTAATATTAAGAATAGTTCTTTATATTTATATGATAAAATAATATTCAGATCATTTGTTGTCCAAACCAGCATGGTCATTATACATTGCAAACTTCAAAAGATATATTAAATACTGGAGTTAATAAACGTAGTTTACCTGTAGTTAATAATAATGAACTTTGACATATAAGACTTGGTCACATTGGCGTTAAACGCCTTACCCAATTGGTTAGGAATGGTTTGATACCAGATCTTACCATTGAATCCTATCCAATTTGTGAATCCTGTATTCAGGGTAAGATGACCAAAGTCCAATTTTCTTGTGTTGGACATCGCGCCACTAACTTACTGGAACTCGTACATTCTGATGTATGTGGTCCACTAAGTCAAACTGCTCACGGTGGTTATTCATACTTTGTTACCTTTACCGATGATCTGTCACGGTACGGTTATGTCTATTTGATGCGACATAAATCGGAAACCTTTGAAAAGTTCAAAGAGTTTCGAAATGAAGTAGAAAAAAAACTGGTAAATATATTAAATGCCTTTGATCAGATCGAGGCGGCAAATATATGAGTGGTGAGTTCATGGATTATATGAAGAAGAATGAGATTCTCGCTCAATATACTCCTCCAGGTACTCCACAGCACAATGGAGTGTCTGAGAGGAGAAATCAGACTTTATTGGATATGATCCGATCAATGTTGAGTTTCACAGATTTGCCATATTACTTATGGGGCTACTCTCTCTTAACAGCCGCACATCTTTTGAACAAGATTCCTTCAAAAGCTGTTCATACGACTCCGTATCAGATATGGTTCGGTAGGAGACCAAATCTTAATTATATTAAGGTTTGGGGTTGTCCTGCCTATGTCAGGGTGACTCAGCAAGATAAGCTTTCGCCTCGATGGCAAAAGTTTAGGTTTGTCGGATATCCTTCGAATACGAGAGGATATATGTTCTATGATACCGAGCATCGAAATATGTTCGTAGCTCGCTTCGCAAAATTTCTAGAAGTAGAATTTTTGTCAGAAGGTGGTAATCATAGACAGGTTGAGCTTGATGAAGTCCAACCTGAAAACAACGAACCAACAGAGGAACCTGAAGTTCAAGTAGATGAAAGACCTTCAACACACACACTTCGTAGGTCGAAAAGGGTATCTAGACCTCCTGAACGCTTGTATTTGATACAAGAAAAGAGTCTGGATGTTCTCTTAGTTGAAGAGACATATTGATGTGATCCTAGCAGCATTGATTGATTTCGTTTGTTTAGGCTTATTTATTATTTATTTTCATATATGGAACCAACGTGAATGTCTGTTTTTATTTAATTTTTGAGTTAGTTTATTTTATTTATTTATGGGTTCAAAATGGGCTAGAAAATAGAAATTATGGGCTTTTAGTTGGTAATGGGTAGTTTATGGCTATATTAGTCTTTTTAGCTCTCTTAGGGTTTGAGTATGTTACTATTTAAACTCAAAAACAACTCTTAATGAGGGACCCTATTATTTGTGCGTGAATAGTGAATTTCTTTGAGATTAAATTTTTTTTATCATCGTTCAGTGATTGAACAAAGACTTATCAAAGGGTTGGCATCCTTTGTGGCGTCCTATTTGCTGGCAGAATTCATCTGAGGCTATCTCCAAGGGTTTTCAAGGACAGGTTCTTGGGGGTCTACGGGATCTTGGATCGGGTTTCGTCTTTTCGTATCCGGTTTCGTATCAATTGGTTATCAGAGCCAGATTTCAGGTCTGACTTTTATTTATTTTCGTTTATTATTTTTTTCTTGTTAATTCGGTCTTTGAAGTCTTGTTTTTGCTGTCATATTCATTGAGTCATTGATAGCCTTCTACTGCTGTCAATAAAAAAAAAAAAAAAAACTATTTCTTACTTTTATATTTGTGTCTGTCAGTTAAAAAAAAATCACTTTGTTCTGCCTTGTGTCGTGTTCGTGTGTCTTCCCCAAAAAGAGTAGGGTTATTGTCTAGCAAAAAAAAAAAAAAAGGAGAAAGTCCACGCCTGTGAACAAAAAAAAAAAAAAAAAAAAACAAAAAAAATTAAGTAAGTTTACGCCTGTGAGGCTGTGAACCCAAAAAAAAAGTTTTCTGGAATTGCTTTTGTCAGTCAAAAAAAAAATTCCTTCATTTGCTAGTGCATATCAGTAGGCAGTATGGTTTGTTTGCTTTTTGACCTTTTTGCATGAGAACTTTGTTAATAGGCTGTTGCTGTTGTTAAAAAAAAATCAGATCTGGTCAGTAAAGTTTGATCAATTATCTTGTGTGTTAAGTTGTGTTAGGGATTGCCTTAGTGTTCCTTAATCGAAAAGAAAATTTTGGTTGAATTTGTCACTGAATTTTGAATTTGATTTTTTTTGTGTTTTGTTTTGAGACTCATGTGGTTTTTTTAGTCTTATTTTTAGTCTTGTCTTTATCTTTTTCATTTTTTTAGTCTTTTATTCCTTCTTGAGTTTATTTTTGTCAAGATGTCAAGTGCGTTGGTTGATATTATGGGGCAACCAAGAGATAATATCTTTCGTACTAGAGTATTTGTGAAAGATGAGGTGTGCAGTGTGATTATTGATGGGGAACATTGGGCTACTTTAGTTAGTACCAGTCTCGTGGAGAAATTGAGGTTGTCATTGCGAAACCATCCTAATCCTTATATGTTACGAGGTTTGCCTAATTGTGATGAGGTTAAGGTGGAGTATCAAGTCATGGTTGCCTTTACTACTATGAGGTTTCATGATGAAGTATTATGTGATGTGGTGCCTATGCTTGATTGTCATGTATTGTTGGGTGGGTCATGGAAGTATGATAGGCAAGTGTGGCATCATGTTGAGAGGAGTAGGTACATTTATGTCACAGAGCGGAGGTCAGTGATTCTTTCTCTTTTAACACCACAACAAGCGTACAAAGATCAATTAATAATGAAGAGGAGAAGTGAGGTTGAAAAGAGGAAAAAAGAAAGAGATGTCGAGTGCTTAGCACATAAACTTGCTAGTGATATTGTGAATATAAAAGAAGAAAATATGTGCATGATAGTGAGTGAGCAAGCAGTGAAGAGTGAGTGTGATGCTGAAGTTATTTCTATTACTAAAGTTGATGACTTAGTTGTTGCTGGTGATGATAAATTTGAAGCTCAATGCATGGCGAAATGTATTGATGAAACTACATGTGTAGTTGAATGTGTTGAGAGTTTTGAACATGCAAATGTGAGTAGTGAGTCGGGAAACACATGGGTAAATACGTGTGAGAGTTTTGTGAGTGTTAAGCATGAAGAATTTGTTGTGAATGAGATTGAGAGTGTGAACTTAATTAGGAATCTCATTGGGAAGGATAGTGCAATAAAATTAGATTTTTCGGAAGAGTATGGGCAAGAGGGAACAATACACAAGCATTATTGTACTAACATTGACATTTTTCTTCCATGTGATTTTTCCTTGTTCCAGAATAATCGTCCAATTGATTTTATCATTACTATCTATGATCCGGGCACGGATTCGAGGACGAATCCTTTTCAAGAGAGGGAGAATGATGTGATCCTAGCAGCATTGATTGATTTCGTTTGTTTAGGCTTATTTATTATTTATTTTCATATATGGAACCAACGTGAATGTCTGTTTTTATTTATTTTTTGAGTTAGTTTATTTTATTTATTTCTGGGTTCAAAATGGGCTAGAAAATAGGAATTATGGGCTTTTAGTTGGTAATGGGTAGTTTATGGCTATATTAGTCTTTTTAGCTCTCTTAGGGTTTGAGTATGTTACTATTTAAACTCAAAAACAACTCTTAATGAGGGACCCTATTATTTGTGCGTGAATAGTGAATTTCTTTGAGATTAAATTTTTTTTATCATCGTTCAGTGATTGAACAAAGACTTATCAAAGGGTTGGCATCCTTTGTGGCGTCCTATTTGCTGGCAGAATTCATCTGAGGCTATCTCCAAGGGTTTTCAAGTACAGGTTCTTTGGGGGTCTACGGGATCTTGGATCGGGTTTCGTCTTTTCGTATCCGGTTTCGTATCACAGATCATTTCACTTATAGAGAATCGATGTTGGACATCGACTCCGTGAAATGGCAAAGTGCCATGAAATCCGAGATAGACTCAATGCATGAGAATCAAGTTTGGGACTTGGTTTCGCTTCCCGAATGAATTGTTCATATCGGTTGTAAATGGGTTTACAAGAGGAAGCGCGGGCCTGACGGTAAGGTTGAGACTTACAAGGCCCGACTGGTAGCAAAAGGTTACACGCAGCGACCTGGCGTCGACTACGATGAAACTTTTTCACCAGTAGCAATGCTTAAGTCTATCCGGATTTTGCTTTCTATAGCTGCGTATCATGACTACGAGATTTGGCAAATGGATGTCAAAACGGCTTTTCTAAATGGATTTCTTGATGAAGAAATCTATATGGAACAGCCGGAAGGTTTTGCGTCCAGTGAAAACTCGGGCATGGTATGTAAGCTTAAGAAGTCCATTTATGGACTTAAACAAGCTTCACGAAGTTGGAATCTTTGATTCGACGAGATTATTAGATCGTCTGGTTTTCTCAAGAATTCGGAAGAATCCTGTGTGTATCAAAAGGCCAGTGGGAGCATGGTCGTATTTTTAGTCCTATATGTTGATGACATCCTAATCACTGGGAATGATATAGGTATGTTACAAAGTGTCAAAGCATACCTCTGTAAGAATTTCTCCATGAAGGACCTCGGAGAAGCTTCCTATGTTTTAGGGATAAAACTCTATAGAGATAGACAAAGGAGGATGATTGGGTTATCCCAATCAACGTACATAGATAAGATCTTGGAACGGTATAGTTTTGGTAACTGTAAGACAACAAACATACCGTTCAGACATGAGATTCATCTTTCTAAGAAGATGTGTCCACAAACAGAAGATGAGAAGGTTAGAATGTCTAACCAACCTTATGCTTCGTGTTTGGGTAGCATAATATATGTCATGTTATGTACGAGGCCTGATATCAGTTTCGCTGTTAGCGTAACTAGTCGATATCAGTCCAATCCAAGTAATGACCATTGGATGGCCATTAAACATATCCTAAAGTATCTTAAAGGTATCAAGGATAAGTTAATAATTTATGGAGGAAACGAACTGCAGGTTAATGGGTATACAGACTCTGATTTCCAATCGGATCTCGATGATAGAAAGTCTACATCTGGATTTGTTTTTACCCTTAACGGAGGTGCAGTTTGTTGGAAGAGTTCCAAACAGGGATCGACAGCTGATTCCACCACTGAGGCGGAGTATATTGCAGCTTCTGAAGCTGCAAAAGAGGATGTGTGGATAAAGAACTTTATCACAGAATTGGGAGTTGTCCCAAGTATCGAGAATGCGATTCCATTATACTGTGATAATACTGGAGCCATTGCGCAAGCAAAAGAACCGAGGGCGCATCAGAAGTCGAAGCATGTGGAACGCAAGTACCACATCATTCGAGAGATTGTGTCGCGATGGGATATTGTCGTGTGAAAGGTACCGGGTGAATATAATGTAGCAGACCCGCTGACGAAGGCCATACCTCCGAAGCTGTTTGATAAACACGTGGAGTCGATGGGTATTAGATATAATCGTTATTGGCATTAGAGCATGTGGGAGATTTTGTTGGGGTTGGTGCTCAGAGCGCCAATTTCCGGTTGTATTTCTTTTGAATACTTCTGTAAAACATTATTATTATGAATAATATATGCAGTTTCTATAATATAATATATCGTTTTATATGGTAAAGATGTAATGACCTTAGAATGATTAGCCATGGTACTGTTGCAAAAGTGTCGCAACTGACATTGAGTAGTATCATGACGTTGTCGTTCTCAGACTGTTCCTGGTCAAGGTTTACACTACTTGGTCAGTAAAGTAAACCCGTTGAGACCGGTACATGTCGTATACTGGAATATATGATTCCAATGATTTCTCAATGAACCATTAGTCTTGGAGACTAGTATAGACGTGTAGGTGTTTATAGCGGATAAACACTGAACGACTCACCGAAGATTCTTAATGGATGGTACAGTAACGTCAATAAGAATCTTCTCGGGTTGAGTAGCACTTGTGATTCTTAGACTTGAGATGCCATTGTGGGCACATGAGACATCTTCTACACTTAGATGGCAGTCACGTCACCGATCTATTTAGATCAGACCTCCGCCTGTTCGTTGGGTGTAGATAGATCCTCAGGGTGTCCTATGTGTATCAAGATAGGATCCGTCAGTTCTGTGTACCAGAGCATAGGTAGTCCATATGATTAGCAATCAGATAAAAAAATGGGCCGTGGTGGTAAAGTTTAGAAGCTAGTTCTAAACATTCTTTTAGAGATTGCTAATAGAATAGTCGACTGGATAATCCCCATAGAGATTTGACGTTTACATCTATATCTCTGGGATTTATCCGGATACCTGTGACGGAGGAATTATACATTTGCCATGACCTCGACCTGTATGATTCAGCGAGATTATCCGTGATCGTCATAATTTACGGGTGGATAAATTATGGACACGAATTGGATTTCGTGACGGATATACCTGAATCTAGAGAGTCTCAATAATGAAACATACTCGTAGAGCACTAGAGCAACATATATAAATAATATTGATTATTTATAAATTCGTTTAAAGGTTAAACGCAAGATACGTGCTAAAGAGACCCGATAGTCATTTGCTTAATTATTGTGTATTTACATTAATACTTAATTAATTAAATACACATTAATTAATAGTCAAATTAAGATATTTGACTTATATCCTAAATGAATATATGTTTTTGATATTTAATGTAATATAATACATATATTTAATATATTTGTATTTAATTAATTAATTATTAAATGATTAAATTAATTAAAATATAAATATCTTAACTTTGGATATTTGTTTAGAAATGATTAAGTTGCCTTTGTTGACTTTATATAAATATCATTAAAGTGTTTTTAGATATTTATGCAAGTTGATTTAATGAAATTGCAAATGAAATTGAAATTAATATTTTTTGTATTAGCCTTTACCATTTTCGGCCAAGGGCTTTTCCAAACAAGTATATATTGATTTTCATTTCATTTCATTTCTAAGCTAATACATTTTACAAGAAACTCCATTAAAGAAAAACAAAGAAGCTTGTGAAGAAGAAAAGGAAAAACAAAAGAAAAACTTGGATTTAGTAAGTTTTTCCAACTTGCTATTAGATAAGAAAATGTTCCTTATGATCTAGGTTATAACATATGATGTTCTTAAGTTATTCTTTATTTATTCTTGTGTTTTTGATGATGGAAGTTTGGTTGGAAGTGTTGAGCATGTGTGATGAAGGAAGTTTGTGACTATTGTAGTTGTAAGCATTCTTTTAAGGTTTTGGAAACCTTTGTTGCTAATCTAGAGTTATTGACCCACTCTTAAATGACCTAGATTTGATCTTGAGTTTTTTCATTGTGTTGAGACTTTGATTGGATGGAAGAATGATGATTGAAGTAATTGATTTAACCAATTTGGTCTAATTTGTCCAATTTGAGGAAATTGAAAAATTAGGGTTCATGACCAATTCCAAATTTGGGGCTTTTCATTTATGTTGTGCATTTGGATGTGTATATGATGCATATAAAGTTTCATGTTGATTGGATTACATCTTGATGTGTTTTGAAGCATGAAATGACAAAGTGCACCAAATGGCACCAATGTGGTGCATTCGGCCATGATGAAGAAATTTGGGGTTTTGGTGTTTTGAACATGCTAAGTTCATCTTAGAAATGATTTAGAATCATTCAAAATTGATTTGATCAATTTCGGACTAAAATGGACAAAAATACCAAGTAAGGGTAATTTGGTAAATTCACTTAAATATGATTTATTGAATTTTATTTCATAATTTGATTATTGGAATATTAAATCAATATGTTTATTTAATTAATCGGAGAAAAAGTTTTGAAATCGAAAAATTGATTTTCCACCGCTTCCGCTGCGTTACCGGATTCATCCTCTAAAAACCCCTACAATTGTAAATTAACACACACACACACAGATATATAGATATATATATATATATATATATATATATATATATATATATATATATATTGATTTTGGGTATTGGGGGATTGAGTAATTGATTTTGATGAAATGGGTAATATTGTAATTTCTATAGGGGACAAGAGGGGGGAATAATTTTTTTTTTTTATGTATTGAAATTGATTTGGTTTAGATACATCCACATATAGTAAGTCTCATTATCGTGTCACGTGACGACTTCATATTAAAATTATAAAATTAAATTAATAAATCTATTAAAATAAAAATCATATTACAATAAAAATATATGATAATTTATAAGAATTATATTATAACAAGAAAACATATTAAATCATCCTATAAAAAAAAAAACACTATTAAATTATTTACAATTAACCTAATCTCTACAATTAATTTTTGATAATAAATTATAAAATTAAAATATTCTCTACAATTATTTTATTATTATTAAATTATAAAATTAAAATAATAAATTATCAATATAAGAAACCTATTATAATATAAAAACATAATCTACTATTAAAGTAATAAATATATTAATTTAATTATTTAATTAATATTTTTATTTATTATTATTAAATTATAAAATTAAAATAAAGAAATCTATTATAATAAGAAAACATATTATAATATCTCATTATAAAAAAAAAAAATGTGACGCTTAATCTATATAATTATTTGTTATTATAAAATTATAAAATTAAAATATTTTTACGAATAATTTTATATTAAATAAAAAACTGTTACAATATACAAAATATTATAATTTTATGAGAATTGTATTATTATAAGAAAACATATTATACTATTATATTACAATTAGAAAAATACTATTAAATTATAAAATTAAATTAATAAATATATTAAATTATATTATACTATTCGATTAATTTTTAAATAATATCAGAGATAATCTGGCAAAGAATATATATATATATATATATATATATATATATAAGTTAAACATTTTTAAATTTTTCATCGCGTCACATGACACCTAATCTCTATAATTAATTTTTTTATTACCTATTATAATAAGAAGATATATATAATATTCTATTAAAATAAAAATATATGTGACACATAATCTCTATTATTAATATTTTTATAAATAAATTATAAAATTAAAATAAAAAATTATTAAAATAAAAAATCTATTACAATATAAAAATATAATCTCATGTTAACATAAAATAAAAAAAACCTAAATAGTAGCCGCTCACATAACCTGGTCAATTTTTTTAGATTTTGGGTATATTCTTATTTGTTATCTTATTTTGATTTTTTTTTATAATTTTTTTTTATTTCATGAATTTTTTTATTATTTAACGTACTTCATGATGGAAACTTTGACTATTACCTCTTACACAATGAATTATAAATATTATTTGAGAATTATAAGACAAACGAATGAGACATAAGTATTACGTGTAAGTTATTTAATTAGGCTATAAAACTCGTTTACAATATCAATACCTAAAATATATAATCAACACGCGCAAAGTGTTGACCCTGTACTAGTATATATAAAAGTTAAATATTTTTAAATCTCGCCATCACGTCACGTGGTGCTTCCATATTAAAATTATAAAATTAAATTAATAAATATATTATTTAAAATACATATTATAAATTTATAAAAATTATATTATAACAAGAAAACATATCATACTATCATATTGAAATAAAAAAAGTACTATTAAATTATATATAATAATCTCTATAATTATTTTTTATTATTAAATTATAAAATTAAAATATCTCTATAATTATTATTTTTATTAAATTATAAAATTAAAATATCTCTATAATTATTTTTTATTATTAAATTATAAAATATAAATAATAAATTATTAACATAAGAAATCTATTACAATATAAAAACATAATCTATTATAACGATAAGAAACCGATCAATTTAATTAATTAATTAATATTTTAATTTTTGATTATTATTAAGTTATAGATTTTAAATGAAGAATCCTAATATAATATCTATAATTAATTTTTTATTAGTAAATTATAAAATTAAAACATCTTTATAATTAATTTTTTAATTAAATAAAATATATATTAATATAAAATTACATATTGTAATTTATAATAACTCTATTAAAATAAGAAAACATATTATATTGTCATATTATAATAAAAATTCATATTAAATTATAAAATTAAAACATCTTTATAATTAATTTTTTATTAGTAAATTATAAAATTAAATTAATAAATCTATTAAAATAAGAACCATATTATAAGAAGAAAATAGATTATACTATCTAATTAATTTTTACATAATATCACAGATAATTCGGCAAATAATACACACACACATATATTTTAAGCTTTCACATCATGTCACGTGACACATAATCTTTATAATTAATTATTTTATTACATATTGTAATAATAAGATATATCATAATCATCTATTAAAAAAAAAAAACATATGTGTCACATAATCTATACAATTAATATTTTTATTATTAAATAATAAAATTAAAATAATATATTATTAAAATAAATAATCTATTACAATATAAAAATATAATATATTATTAAAATAAGAAAACATATTATATTGTCATATTATAATAAAAAAATCATATTAAATTATAAAATTAAATTAATAAATCTATTAAATAAGAACCATATTATAAGAAGAAAATAAATTATACTATCTGATTAATTTTTACATAATATCACAGATAATTCGGCAAATAATACACACACACATATATTTTAAGCTTTCACATCATGTCACGTGACACATAATCTTTATAATTAATTATTTTATTACATATTGTAATAAGAAGATATATCATAATCATCTATTAAAAATAAAAAAAAACATATGTGTCACATAATCTATACAATTAATATTTTTATTATTAAATAATAAAATTAAAATAATATATTATTAAAATAAATAATCTATTACAATATAAAAATATAATATATTATTAAAATAAGAAACCTAAATAACAGTCACCCACAAAACCTAATCAATTTTTTGGAACTCGGGTTTATTGTTATTTGTTATTTTATTTTGAATTTTTTCTATAAGTTTTTTTATTTCATGAATTGTTTTATTATTTATTGTGTTCATGATACAGACTCTGACTGTTAATTTTACACAATGAATTAAAAATATTATTTAAGAATTGAGAGACAAACGAATGATGCATAAATATTAAGTGTAAGTAAATCAATTGTCTCATATAAATTATAAAACCGACAAGATCAGAAATATTTCAATATGCATAAAGTGTTGGCACTGTGCTAGTAATAAAATAAATGGTCTTAGCATGGGCCGACATTGAAATACTCGGAGCTTAAAGCGATTTTAATAGTTTCATATATTTGATCATATCATAATATTATAATTAAAAAAATTATGATCTTTAATTATCAAAAAAAAATTAGACTATAATAAACAAAAATTAGGGGATCATAGACAGACGTCTGCCTGCCTATGGCCAAAGGCCGGTCCTAGTCGTAACAATAAATATTTAATTTGATAATAGAATATTAATTAAATCAGAATTAATAAATATAATATGATTTTCTAAAATAAAAATTTTGTTATTCCATGCCACATTGAATCATGTTAGCAATGATACATAAAGATAAAAGTACACAAACAGTTATATATTGTTTTTAAACGTTGAAAGCCCTGTCGTCAAACCACCTAACCCGAATTTAAGCGAAGCATGTAAAATCTTTGACTGCCACATGCTCTTACAAGAAATACACCTCACACAGACACTTACATGTAAGCACTAAAAAATAAAAATAAAGAATAAAAAAATTTACCACGTGATAATATATATTTCACTACATGACAAATTTATGATTTTTTTTTAATAAATATTTCACTAAATGATAATTGTAGATTATCAAATAAATCAAAGAACTGAGTCCTAAAATCTATATGAAAATGCTAATGGTAGATCATGCGATAAATTATGTAATACCGTATCGTAGGCACGGGCAATATCTAGAACATGTATAATTGTGAATCATAACGTACAAAACATAGAAAATAATAATAATACGAGAACATACGACATAACTTCGTTACGATCCGTAACCTTAATGATTGTAAAAAATACTCTTTTTAATTTGATATATAATATTATGTTGATATTGATGTATGATAATCTATTGATTTCATGAGTTCACCAACTTTAGCCCTCGTCAAATTGGGGGTGGGTCATCTGTAGAAATTTAAAAATATGATCTATTTGATGGACGAATGTGTTATAATTCACTTTTTAATATACATAATTCAAGCAAACTAATAAATAATAAACATGCAATCTTAGAATCAATATATACTCGAGGATTTAGACAAATCTGTAAAATAATATGTAGAAGATGTAGATTATTCAAAGCCGAGTTTTTACTCTGTCATTGAGAACTTATTAATCTCGCATCGGTGCACTACATGTCTTATGACTAATATTCTCTCATGATTCTTAGTGACTTTTTGATTTAGGGGCACTCCTTGTATTAAGAACACGAAGTATGAACAATAGTATGAACTCTCTTTCTAAACTTTAACAATTAATTTTTATTTCAAGTGAATCCAAAATGAATAACCTAAGGGTTTTAATTATAGAGATGAAGGGATGTCATTGAAGAGATACATTTAGACTTAGAGATGCAATCACTCAAATGGTTATTTCTCTTCAATGCACCCTTACAACTCAGAAGGTTATAACCTTTCACTTTAAGGGACATATCCTTACAATTTGTGACTTTCCTAATAGTCATATATTTGAGGCATGTATTTTTACTAAAATATTATATAAATACATTTAATATTGGAAAATTTTCCTACAGTATTAATATAACGGGAATTTAGATTTGATGTTGAATTGAGTTTTATATCGAGTTTTTTTTTATATAAATTATTATTATTAGTTATCAGAGAATAATTTAAATATAATTAAACCTTAACTGTATATTATTATTAAAACATACATGGCACGGTGGTGGAAGAATATGAAAATTATAATACAATTCAATTCGGTTGTGGATCAAAATTCTTATAACAGTTGTATAATAATATTATTATAATAATATCTTCGGTTTAAGAGTGGCAATGGGCCGGGTCGGGCCCAGACTTTGATAAGCCCGGAAAGAAAAATAAAAGTCCGGACACGAGAAAAGCCCGGCCCGGCCCGACTCGGGCCGGACTGGGGCCCGAGTTTTATCAGGCCCGTTTTTTAAAAAAAATTAAAAAAAATAAAAACATACAAATACAAAATACATTCACACTATATGCAAAGACAATTCACAAATAAATCAAAAGTTTCATCGATAAATTAACAATTTAAATGTTACAAACAAATAAAAATACTACAAACATATTAATATATATATATATATATATATATATATATATATATATATATATATATATATATTTATATGTATTTTTTTTGTTTAAGCTCGGCTCGGGCCCGAGCCGGACTTTTGAGTATAGGGACCAGCCTGATTTTTTTACCTCGATGGGGCCGGACCGGGCCCGGTCTTTTCTGTCACTTTTAATTCGGTTTAGTTTGATATAACTACAACAAAAATATAATTACAATTATTTAGTTTTTTAAAAGTAACTATCTGGTTTTTCTCTATTAAAAAATGTAATTATTTTTAATTATCGGTTCAGTAGGTTCAATTCGTTTTTTTTCTCCAGTTTTTCTTACATTGGCAATAAAAAATTAAAACTAAAAAAATTAGTAACTGTTGACGGCTGATTTTGGTCTCAGGGGCAATAAGAGTTTTTTACTCCCGAGACAATCCTCCTCCAACTGTGAATTTGTTTTGTTTATGGGAAACCAAAAGCAAATTTGGCAAAAGATAGATAAATACACTAATCAACAAAGAGATTTAACGTGGTTCAGCGGATCAGATCCAACCTACATCCACGGGCACAGAACGAACGATGTTTTATTACTGAAATATGCTTCTCTGCTCTGTTTTTTGTTTACAAGTCTGATGGTAATGATATCGATACCCCTTACTTACATCTTCCCCTTCTATTTATAATAGTGAAGAAATCAGATTCCTTTTCTTATAATGATATGATAACTTATCTCCTTATCCCATAAGAATATGATAACTTATCTCCTTTATCCCATAAGAATATGATAACTTATCTCCTTACCTCATAAGAATATGATAACTTATCTCCTTACCCCATAAGAATATGATAACTTATCTCTTTATCCCATAAGAATATGATAACTTATCTATGGAGCATATCTCGCTATCTGATCGGTCTTTATGAGGTCGGTCACAATGGTCATCTGAACTGAGAATGCTGCTATCGATCTGACAATACCTGTCCACCCGAGCTTAATTGGTCGGTCACTGATCACCAAGTGCTCGGCCTCTTACCGTTGGTGTATACAACATCGAACGGTCGGGTCGGTATTAGTGGTCTCGATCCAGAAGGGATTTACCCTTTTACCCCTGCCGTACTGCTTAAATATCACAATGCTTAAAAAACACCATCAACATCTATCCCATAGTTATCGGTAACAACGAGTTTGCGAGTTGATGCCGGGAACTATAAAAAAATATGGTGTGCCGATGAATCCATCGGTGGTCACTCCAAGAACCGCAGAGAAAAATACCTTGGCTGCAAATCTGGTCATTCCTGCCACCTTCATGTGCTCAGTCAACGAGGATCCCAATATATACCCGTGGAGAAAATACTTTGCCCTTATGCTGATGACGATCGACTCGGTGGGACGTAACCCGACCCCGAGCTGAGAAGAAAATTTGGCTCTATGAGAATGTCACCTCCCCAGACAAATAGAGGGTCGACCATGGGGGAGATGCTCCGATCCCATGCCGATGATAAGTCTCTCGGTGGGACGTATCCCGACCCCGAGCTGAAGAAAGACTTGGCTCTGGGGGAATATTACATCCCCAGTCCAAAGAAGCCGACTCGGTGGGACGTAACCCGACCCCGAGCTGAATAAACCATAAGGCCTCGATGGAACGAAATCCAGCCCCGAGCCGAAAGGAAACATCGGTCTCGGTGGTACAAGGGCATACCCGAGCCGGAAATAAATATCGATCTCGGCGGTACAAGAGCAAACCCGAGCCGGAAAGAAACATCGATCTCGGCGGTACAAGAGCAGACCCGAGCCGGAAGGAAACATCGATCTCGGTGGTATAGGTGCAGACCTGAGCCGGAAGGAAACATCGGTCTCGGTGGTACAAGAGTAGACCCGAGCCGGAAGGAAACATCGGTCTCGACGGTATAGGAGCAGACCCGAGCCGGAAGGAAATATCGGTCTCGACGGTACAAGAGCAGACCCGAGTCGGAAGGAAATATTGGTCTCGGCGGTACAAGAGCAGACCCGAGCCGGAAGGAAACATCGGTCTCGGCGGTACAAGAGCAGACCCGAGCCGGAAAGAGACATCGATCTCGGCGGTACAAGAGCAGACCCGAGTCGGAAATAGACATCGGTCTCGGCGGTACAAGAGCATACCCGAGCCGGAATGAAACATCGATCTCGGCAGTACAAGAGCATACCCGAGCCAGAAAGAGACATCGGTCTCGGCGGTACAAGAGCATACCCGAGCCGTAAAACAAATATCAAAACCATTGTGTGGGCCGTAACAAACAAGCATAATCAAATGTCAGCCTAAGACAGAAGAGGTCTTACTCACATTTTTGGGATCCGTTTCCTTTCTTGCAACTCTGCAAGGGTCACTACAAGCAAGGCTCTTCTTAATACATCCTCTCTGCATCTCAGCATTCCACGCATCCGACCGGATGACTTCCGCTATCAACTTTGGTCGACCTCAAATACCGAATGGTCTATGTACACACTGATATAGTCTTTTTTCACCAAGTCTTCCACCTGCTCCCGCAGGTCTCTACACCCATTCGTGGCATGTCCCCTTACGTTATGGTAGATACAGTAAGCCCTACTATTTCCCTCCTCAATCGGGAACCTCCTCAAATTAGGCTCAGCCAATAGACATTTATCCTAGATTTCCCGAACTATCTGGGCCATAGGTTTGTTCAGGGGGTGTATGATGTCCTCCCCGTGACACGGTTGACTTGGACATATGACTTTATCTCTTGAACATGACTACTCGGAGGTGTCGGTCTGAGTTTCTTCTGCTCCGGGACTGGTCTCCTCAAATTTCTGATCGAATCCCACTGATTGTCTGACCTGAGTATCTTAGTCTTTCATGTGTCTACTCCCCGGACAATCTTTTTCTCCTCCTCTATTAAGATAAACTTCCTGGCCAACTCCAGGGCAGTGGCATAATCCGATACGTCTTGAATCCTCAGGTGAGTCCACAACTTCCCGACCTCCCTTGAGACTTTCTAGTGCTTCCGATGACTCGTACGCTCCGACCTCGAGCACCAAATTGTGGTATCTTTCAATAAATTCCTCAGGGGCTCATCATCCCCCTGCTTCATCAGTCTCAATTCTCCCACCATTTTCTTTGGGACGCATGGCCCTTTGAAGTGCCGAACAAATGACTTCCTGAGTTGCGCGAAGCTTCCGATGCTCCCTGGGGCTAGACTTCTGAACCACAGAATGGCAGATCCTCCCAAGGTTAGGGGGAAAACTTTGCAAATGACATCCCCTACTACTCTTTGAACCTCCATTAATAAGACAAAACTCTCAATATGGGATTTTGGATCAGTATGGCTTTTGTAGGGCGTCATGGACGGCATGTTGAATCGTCTTGGGAATTTTACCGACCTTATTTCTTCTGTGAAGGGAGATTCAACCTCGTCGTCCTGAGCATCTACCGTGTCAGTTTTGAGGTTCACTTCCCACTTGGCCATTTCTTTTCTTAACCAAGATTTTATATTGCCATATGTGTTACCGTGCCGCCTTCTGCGGCATTCTTCGCGTCTGTCACCCAGGGTGCAGCGTTCCTCATGACTTGAAATTTCCCGTCCAGTCTCACCATCCTTCCTATCTCCTCTTCTGGTGTCGCGGGGGCTATCATAGGAAGAATCTAGCGACTGTCGCCCCTCTTGTTCTTCCCACGTATCCTCCATTTGTAAATCTTTTTCTACCCCTACGTACCTCATCCCATAGGGACCCTTCCTCCTAGGTTCATCGTCTTCGCTCTCATCTGCAACCCTTTTTCCTTCCGCTATTTCGCCTCTCCTCCGACTGGCTCCGGCTTCAAACTTCTCATTATTTGTTTCTTCCATCCTCTCCAGTCTGTTCATCATGGACTTCAACAGGTTTTGATTTTCCTCCATTTCTTTCCTCATATTTTCCTCTATTTTCTCCATCCATTCTGCTGTTGAACTCCCCGATGACTGGCGATTTCCACCTTCTGTCATTGTCTTACCACACGAGCTGCTTTTCGTTGGATTCCCCACAGACGGTGCCAACTGTTGACGGCTGATTTTGGTCTCAGGGGCAATAAAGGTTTTTTACTCCCGAGACAATCCTCTTCCAACTGTGAATTTGTTTTGTTTATGGGAAACCAAAAGCAAATTTGGCAAAAGATATATAAATACACCAATCAACAAAGAGATTTAACGTGGTTCGGCGGATCAGATCCAACCTACATCCACGAGCACAGAACGGACGATGTTTTATTACTAAAATATGCTTATCTGCTCTGTTTTTTGTTTACAAGTCTGATGGTAATGATATCGATACCCCTTACTTACACTTTCCCATTCTATTTATAATAGTGAAGAAATCAGATTCCTTTTTCTTATAAGGATATGATAACTTATCTCCTTATCGCATAAGAATAGGATAACTTATCTCCTTTATCCCATAAGAATATGATAATTTATCTGCTTACCCCATAAGAATATGATAACTTATCTCCTTACCCCATAAGAATATGATAACTTATCTCATTACCCCATAAGAATAGGATAACTTATCTATTTATCCCATAAGAATATGATAACTTATCTCTGGAGCATATCTCGCTATCTGGTCGGTCTTTATGAGGTCGGTCACAATGGTCCTCTGAACTGAGAATGCTGCTATCGATCTGACAATACCTGTCCACCCGAGCTTAATTGGTCGGTCACTGATCACCAAGTGCTCGGCCCCTTACCGTTGGCGTATGCAACATCGAACAATCGGGTCGGCATTAGTGGTCTCGATCAAGAAGAGAGTTACCCTTTTACCCCTGCCGTACTGTTTAAATATCATAGTGCTTAAAAAACACCATCAACGGTAACATTAATAAAATCTAACATTTATTAAAAAAATTACACTAGATCTCTTATAATTATCACCAACTAAACAAATAAAAAAAATGTCACCATGAAATACCATCATCTTTTAAATTATTTTAAACGTAAGAAAATAAAAAAATATATATATAACCAAAACAAAGAATTATAAATATGTCATGAAATTAATCATAACTAAACACCAAATAAATTTAATAATGTAAAAAATATAATAAATAAAATAATAATATAATATTATTAGACTTGAAAAATTCAAAAAAAAAATCAAATTATTCATTTAATTAGATTCGATTTGGTTCGGTTAGATTTTTCTAATTAAAAAATTATTCTATTTTGTTTCGCTTTAGTTTTTAATTAAAAATTCAAATAATTATTTTCCTAAATTCTTTTCAATTCAATTTAATTCAATTTTTCCAATTTCAATTATTTTTCCGTACTCCTTAAGAGGCTCTTGCTTATTGTCTAGCGAAATGTAAATAAAAAAATCACGATGGTATACCATTTCTGATTGGCTAATAATTTCACTAATCCCAAAGGGTAGACCCGCCGGCGGTTCGGTTCCGGTTCGGAACCGAACCGAACCGAACCGGCCGGTTTCCGGTTCCACACTTAAGTGGAACCGGAAAGTCGAACCGAACCGGAACCGAACGGTTCGGTTCCGGTTCGGTTCGGTTCATTTTTTTTTTAATTAATTAAAATAAAAAATTGAGAGGAGTCAAATCATTAAATAAAAAAAAATTTATTAATTAAAAAAATGAGATTAAATTTATAAATAAATAAAAATTTATTACATTGAAGAGCTTGAGCTTAAATAATTTTTTAAAATTTAGTTGGCCTACGTATCCTCCAAGGGTGAGAGGAATCAAGCTCACGTAGTTCCATTACAAGTTTAAGACATATCCCCTTTGTAAATTATATATTTACATTTATCAATCATCATTATCAGTTGATCCTTCGGCTCCGGGTCCGCAGCTTCCGCTTGCACTTGTTGCAGAAGCATTATCAAACAATCTTCAAAATCATCGGGGGCATCTTCTTGTTGTCTCAGATCAGCTCGAGTCCAATCATCCACACAAGCTGTTGCTTCTAGAGTGCTTGGATGTAATGAAGATCGCCTAGCTTCCAATATATTACCTCCCAAGCTGAAGGCTTGCTCAACCGCAACGGTGGAAATAGGTGCTGCCAATATCTCTTTAGCAATAATAGATAAAACATGATATATATTTTGATGCCGGTTCCACCATTCAAGGATTTTAAAATTTTTACTGCATAAACTTTCATTAGAAAACTCAAAATTTGTAGATAAATAATTATCTAATTCAGGGTTATTAGTTGTTGTCGTATCCCTAGATTTTTTATTTCGTTGTAATAACCAACGATCCCCTGCGCTAAGTCTTGGTTGAATTACCGGTTCGCTACTACTAGACTGACCTATTGTTCCTAAGTTATATCTTACAATATAATCATTAAATAAAATAATTAAATCACTTTTAATTCGTCATTATGCTCGTAATATCAATGTCATCTAATATTCCTAAATAACCATAGTAAGCTTGTAAACCACCATTCAAACCTTCTAATTTAAATCTAGGATCAAAAACAGCAGCAATAAGATAAAGTAAATGAATTTCTCTAAAATAATTCAACCATTTTACCTTCATAACAGTAATGGCTTCGAGCAAAACATATCATTAGGGTCGTCACTGTCAACATGTTCATCATCGAGAGTGCCAACAATATTCAAACTTTCAAGAAGAAATAAATGTGCAGTGGGATAATAAACACCGCTAAAAACTAAAGTAGCATCATTAAAACTCTTAAAATATCTAAAATTCTTTCACAAATATCCCATTGACTAGGATAAAGTGTGATATTTTGAACATGTTGAGAAAAAAACTACATAATGCATCTTTGTATTGAAGTGCTTGACATAAAAGAAAATAAGTAGAATTCCAACGTGTTGGAACATCTCTAGAAAATTTAATCGGTTTAATACCATTTATTTTACAAAACTTGGTCCATTCCCTCCTAACTTGAGAATATGACCAAATACAGTTAAGTGCCGTTTTAATAGGATCAAGGAAAGGAGATAATAATTTTAGACCGTCTTGCACACATAAGTTTAGGACATGACATGTACAACGAATATGAAAAAATCGACCCCCTAAATTTGGTTGACATATTCTTTTAAATCATTGATGGATGCAGTATTTGCAGATGCATTATCAATCCAATTGTTAAAATTTTTTCTCTAAACCATATTCATCAAAAATTACCTTCATCATTCTATAAATATTATGTGCAGTATGTTGGTCATCAAAAACTCTAAATGCAATGAGTCGTTTTTGCATAGTAAATGATGCATCAATCCAATGACAAGTCACAACCCATGTATGAGTGTGTTTGCCAATGGTCACTCCAAATATAAGAACATATAGAAATACGACCTTTCATCTCTTTAAATATTTCATTTAAAATAATTTTACCATCTTTATATAATTTGAAAATATGACGTTTTGTTGTGTTTCGAGTCATTCTACATGCAGCAGGTTTAAAGCATTATGCACGTATTAGTAAAATGAGTTTTTCACCAAAGCTTAAAGAAAGATGTGCATACATGTTAATTTCGCAAATTCTTCTCTATTTTTTGCATCAGAATATTTAAATAAATCTACACTACTCGTACCTCTACTAGATGATGCGTACCTGGCCATTTGAGTCTGCGTCGTATCAATGCCAAATTCAACCGGATGATTTTTCTCCATGTGCTTGATCATATTTCCGTATCCACCAGAAATTTATAGATAACCCCCAATAGTTGCAAATTGCTCGTTGTGAACCATCGTCTAGGCGTTCCAAATTAAAATGAATTTTGAAAATATCGGAGGACCGAGCCTTAACTTCTCTTCTCCGTGATTGTGCACTGACACTGGGGCCGCTCTCTTGGGTCGGCATATTTGACATTATGTTCTCGGATGAGCTTGCCATTTGAATAATTGCGATGCGAATGCCGAATGTGATAACAAATTAATTAACAACTAAAATAAGAGAATTGTATTGAAGTAAGATTGAGAATAAGAGATTTATAGAAAATGAGAGAGTTGAAAATTGGTGTGATGAATTATGAAAAATGAATCCTATTTATAGAATTTTAGAATTTTTTTGATACAAAAAATGCCCCTAAATATAACCGTTTTATTACCGTTATTAGGGGTACATTAGTAATTTTTTATTTTATATAATAAAAAAAAATTTATAATTTTTTTTTTTAAATTTTTTTTTTGGCAGGGAGCCAAACGGCTCCCTGCATCCCCCAACGGCTACTGCCGTTGGGGGCCTTAGGGTTCCTGTT
Organism: Zanthoxylum bungeanum; assembly: GCA_019454045.1. Lineage (NCBI taxonomy): Eukaryota > Viridiplantae > Streptophyta > Magnoliopsida > Sapindales > Rutaceae > Zanthoxylum > Zanthoxylum bungeanum. Next base: position 121,733 of record SKCR01032235.1, on the reverse strand, counting down.
GGAACCCTACGGTTCCAACAGGAACCCGACCCGACGGTTCCAACCGGAACCGTTCGGTTCCGGTTGGAACCGTCCGAACCGGTGGAACCGTACGGTTCCACCGGTTCGGACCGGTTCGAGTTGGGGTGGAACCCCAACCGAACCGGTCCCATTCCGGTTCGGTTCCGGAACCGGAACCGGAACCGGTTGGCACCAGAACCTTCCGGTTCCAACCGTTCGGTTCCGGTTCCGAACCGGAACCGTGGCCGGGTCTACCAAAGGGGATACATTAAAATAATTAAGAAAAAATCAGTGCCAATAAAAGTTTAAAAAACTAAAACTTATTTTGACCTTTTTTTTTTTTTTTTTGGTTGCTTTAAAAAATATAGATCGTAGTGTGTGGAGCACGCAGAGAATTATAACTCCAAGTTACTTGAGCAGCTTATTTAACTCAAACGAATGGAAATGAGACACGTGGATTGTTGATTGTGAAGCGCGGTATCCCGAATAAATGCTTTTCTAATCCTTTAAGCAGCGCCCATCCATCCCCAGCAGTCAAAAATTCGGTACCCCCTTCTTCAGCTTCGGCTTCGGCTTCACGGCTTGGTATATTAGTGTTGTCATATTACACCACAAAAATTAAGGGATAAAATTATATTTGAATCCCTGATCTAATCAATATTATAATTTATTGAATTTTCACACATCTCGATATCTATAACTTATTTTAATCAATATTTATGTTACGTTAATTTTTCATACATCTCTATGTGTCTGTTTGATATAGTTTATAATAGTAGGGAATTAGTTTTTTTGTAATTCCAAAAACTCTTTCAAAAAATTTGGTGATATTTGGTTGTATTTTAAGTAGAGATTTTGATAATTAAAAAAAAGTATATTTTGTCTCTCATAGCAAAAACTCAAAATTTGGACTTTTGTGAGTATAATTTGGAAAGTTTTTTTAAAGATTTAAATTATCTACAACAAACTTATATAATTTAAACATTATTATTTCATTTCTTTCATAGCACAACTTAGAAAAGAATTGTCAAATAAAGTAATTTTATAAACATTATAAAAGCTCTCACTCATAATCAAATACCTAAAAACTTTTTATCAAAAGCTCTACTTCTAAAAGCCTTATTAATAGATATCCATTTGAGTTTGTGTTGTATCAAGTCCAATTTCAGCGGCATGATTTTTATCAAAGTGTTTGTTCATATTGTCATAGCAACCACTAAATTTGTAAGATATACCACAATAGTTGCATATTGCTCTTAGACCTTCATTTCATTCAGTCTTGATTAAATGAAAATGAATTTTGAAAATATCGGCATATTCTCTTTTCTGTGTACCGATACTTTAGCCGCTCTACTGGGTTGACACATTGAACATGATATTTTTGGATGAGCTTGCAATTTTTTTTTTTAATATTGAATAATTGCAAAATTAAATCAATATGAGAAATTGAAGATGAGAGAATTGATAATGAAAGAATTAAAGAAATCGTGTGTCGAAAAATGAAAATTGCCCCTAAAACTAGCCGTTGGACCATAGGTAGCAAATAGCAACGACTCTAGTTGCCTTAATTTTTTTTTTTTTTTTTTTTGTAAAATTTAATTACTAAATTCCAACGGTTCCAGTTCGAACCGTTCGGTTCTATTTAATTCGGCTATGGTAGAACCCTAACTGAACCGAACAAATACGATTCCGATTCCGGAACCGAAATCGGTTGGAACTGGAATCAAACCGGTAAGAACATGTTCGGTTTTGGTTCAGTTTCGTTTCCGAACCAGAAACGTGATTAGGTATACCTTTAAGCTTAAAAACCACTATTTTAAAAACAATATTAGTGATCTAAAAGGTTATGTGGGTTATTGGTTGAATCAGTTGAATTTTTACACTTAAATCGATAAAACCGACTGATGTCATAAATAATTTTATTTAATTAAAAATATATATACAAAAACATACAAAAAAATATAATAATTAATTCTAACAGTTTCTAATATCAAAACAAACTGATTTGAACTAACAATATGATTTGTAAACCTTAAAAAAAAAAAAAATCAAAACTAGGCCGGTTCACTGATTCTAACTGGTTTTAATCATTTTTTTACATGGCCGATTTTTAAGATTTTTCGGATCGAACTCATATCTCGTTCCCAATCCGATCAACTAATCCGATTCGATTCAAAAAACACATTTAGAAACATTTTTTATGTTAAGTTTGGCATTTATCATAATGATAAGGTGAATGATTTTGTTCAAAGCAATTTAACACTCCATTAAACTTGGACAAATTCAAGAATTACCATTTTCTTAAACATTATGGTTGGTAAAGGGTCGGGACGGGATATGATTTGTCAATCTCGATCCCATCTCGTATATAAAATTGGGATGGAAACTCGTATCCGTCTCGTATTGTTATATTTTTTCATGACGAAAATCGTCACAATCCCGTCCCACATCCCATTAAATCTCGTCTCATTCCATTATCTTGTTCCGTCTCACTTGAGTTTTCAAAATAAATTTTTTAACTCGTCTCCTCCAGTCTTTAAAATGGGATATAAAAGAATGTCCAAAATTCCATCCGAAACGAAACGGAATCCCATTGGGATATGAGGAAATATGAAAAATTATCATCCATAATTATATTGAACTATCCCAATCTATCAAAAATATAATCATAGATAAAAATTCCTTTCATTATCGTTTCATGAATTTTTTTTTATTTATAACACATTTAATACAAAATTAATTTTTATTAGTAATGCTCTTCAATCCTTTTCCTTTAACCAAATGTACCTATTTAATTATTGGATGCCCGATGAATTTTCTCCCTCCATTTCCTTATCCCATGTAAATAAATATCATGAATAAAAATACTAAAAACTAAAATAAAATATAGCATTATTAATCAGAGTTATTCATATTTTATTATTAAAATCAGAGAAAAACTCATACAATTTCATAAATGTCATATTTTTAGAATTGGGAGAAGGGGTAAGGGAATTGTAAATATTTTTAATTTAACAATATAATTTATATTGGAAGCTTTTTTAATCATTGAATGCAATTTTAGGGGTGCATCTGTTCATTTTACGAAATTTTTGATATGTAAATGTTCATTTTTATGAAATTTCAGGGGTGTATATTTTATTTTACCTATCTTTCACGTGTATATCAATTTTCGAAAACAAAGTATTGTATTTGCCTATTTTACTAAACTTTGGGGGTGTGTTTATCTCATTTTCCCTTCAAATTATGATAAAATAACAATCAAATATAATAAATTTTGAAATATGATGTTTTACTACTAAATTTATTAGAAATAATATTTAATTATTTATCTATAAAATCTTAATTGACCAATATATTTTAGCATTAAAGTTAATTAACAAAAATATAGTAAAATATCATTTTGATATAAGTTTAATAATAAAATATAAATATCCCTATTAATTATTAGTAATTAGTAATAAAATAATATATTCCAAACTCGAGAGCCAGCAATGGGGAAGCCACGCCACCAAGCCAAGCACGTAACAGAAACTACAAAAACCGTAACGCCGTTATAGTATAAGAAATAAACTGACCCGAATCAAAAGCAACCCAAAACGTGTTTCATGGAATGGGTCTGATTTAGTTCCGTTTTATATTAAAATAATAATAATGAAATTAGGGAAATTATCATTTTCCCATTCAAAAATTATTAAAGTTAAGTCTTATAGAATTTTTTTAAAAATATTCAGTTTTCCAACCGAAGTTTAAAAAATATTCACTTTCCACCCAAATCGTTAACACCGTTAGAATTTTGCTGACGTCATAAAGATATTTCAATCATTTGATAACATTAAGGTGGAAAAGTGAACATTATTTGAACGGATAGAAAAGTGAACATTTTTTATATTTATATTATTTTAGATTGATTGTGAATTGTAAATGTTGTTTTGAAAGTTAAATGAATATTGTTTGATTACAAATATTATTTTATTTTATTTTAGATATTTAAATTAAATAACTTAATAATTTTAACAAATACAAAACTTTGGATTTTTTACGAATTTGAATATCCGAAAATCCACACACATAATATTTTATCATTTCGTATTTTTCGAATGCGGATCCAGATTTTTAAGATCTTAAAATATAATTGTCATCCATACCTGATGATGTTCCTGCGCTACGCGAATGTATGAGGGTGAAAATTTATGGAATAATTTCCACAGACAGTCAAGAACGAAAGGGATGCAGAGAGAACATTGTGGATATGTGAGGAAGAGCGATTTGCCTTGTAGGCGAAATCGTTGTGGTTGTCTAGTCATCTTAACAGTAATTTTTTTGCGTAAATGAAACGTGTAGGACGATATGACCCACGAATTCTATATGTGCGTTTATAACCACTAGATCCCTGATGTGTCTTTCTAGTTTCTACGATACGTTACATGGGTTCGATACTGGCTACTTCCAGCGCGGCAGCGCCTACCATCCTTGATAAATTGTTCCACTAATTTAACTCGTACTGATCTAAATTCTTTCTTACCTCTACTAACCTTTTCTGGTCAATATTGCCTTATCAAATTCTCTTCCTTCTCGAACTCTAGAACAAACCTCTCCGGTACTAAATGACGCGTACGCTCCCACTCTCTGATTTGCAACGTCAAAAACCGATCTACACATATTTGAATTAACTGCCCGTAAGTCTCGGGATATTCTTCTAAGCAGTATACCATTGTATGCCAAACCTATCAAAAGAAATGATAGATAAAAAGAAGACAAAAGATAAAGATACCGTTTATTACTTTCGTCTGTGATATCCAGAAATTCAAAAAACATATCGATATGACAACCCCAAATCCCATCCCATCAGTCACTTTATATAGCAAAATAATTACTTGCTCAACAAGGAGTGCAGACAGGCTGGCATAGGGAATATTTCACTTTATTGAAACATTCAAAATATAATTTTCTCTCCAAAAAATTAGCACTACTACACCGCGCCACGTGTCCACTAATAAATGCGTGTTAGAAATGACTAAAATACCATCGCCTTTAAGGCTCCCTCACTTTGTTCGGTCGCGGGGCAAAAAAGTAATATTATAGCTTTTTTTGCCCCTATTTAAGAAAAACCATTTCCTCACTCGAAATACGCTATTTCATCACCTTTCCTCATTCAACAGTAATCTATTTTAGCCTAAAATTGGCATTGTCCTCAATTCCTCAAAAAAAGTCTATCAGTAGTATTAAAATACTACAGTTGAGGAAACCTCAAAAATTAATGTTAAGATGACTAGACAACCACAATGATTTCGCCTACAAGGCAAATCGCTCTTCCTCACATATCCACAATGTTCTATCTGCATCCCCTTCGTTCTTGACTATCTGTGGAAATTATTCCATAAATGTTCACCCTCATACATTCGCGTAGCGCAGGAACATCATCAGGATGGAGAACCTCACCTCCATGTCCTACTGCAAACCCAAAAACGTTTCGACATTAGAAGTCCTGCATATTGCGATATCAAAGACCCCAATGACGACACTAGAACTGATCTTACATGTGGGGAGTATCACCCAAATATGCAGATCCCAAGATCAGATGCCGCTGTCCATGATTACATTGCCAAATAAGGAGTGTACGAAGAGAAAGAAACCCTAAAGGCTAACAGGAAATCACCTACCAAGAAACGCAATATGATCTGGGCAAAAATACTACAGGAATCCACATCCAAAGACGAATTTCTCATCAGAGTCGAAAATGAACAACCATACATATGGGCCACCCAACTACGAAATCTCGACATATATAAGCACGTGAAAATTCATAATTCTTCATTTGAAATTTTTTCAACATTTATTAAAGTGTTTTTTTTCCACCCAAAATTTAAAGAGTATTCACTTTTCCACATAAAATTCAAAGAATATATATTTTTTCACCTAGACGTTATCAAATAATCGAAATACTTTTATGACGTCAGTAAAATTCTAACGATACTAACATGTGATTAGAAAAGTGAATATTTTTCAAACTTCGGGTGGATAATTAAATATTTTAAAAAACTTTGAACAAAATTGAACTTTTAACAATTATTTTCGTATGAAATTGATAATTACCCATAATAATAAGACACCCCCCCACACACGAAAAAACACACGTCACAAATCCGCGCCTATTTCTTTTCTGTTTTGTCTCTTTTTTTTTCTCTCTTCACGTTTTCAATTTTATCTCTCTACAACTCCGACCGGCGAGCGAAATCTCGCCGGTTTCTGGACGGAATTTCAGTCTTCTCTGAGAAGAAACATCTGAATCTCCGCTTCACAAAAAAATTGATTCCATTCAAGAGAGAGAGTATTTAATTAATTTAATTTAATTTTGCTATAATTATTAGATGTGTATTAAAAAAAACAACAAAAGGAGATTAAAAAAAAATATTCTCTCTCTTGTGTGGTGAGTAATTATTAATTAATATATTATTAGCTTGTAATGCAGGAGGAAGAAGAAGAGAGAAAAAGATTCTGAGATCCATTCACTTCTTCAATTTGTTTAATTGCTCTGCCTTTCGCTTTGTCTCTCTACGACGCCGTTTTTAGCTTGAGAGAGAGAGAGAGAGAGAGAGGTGAGTCTTTTTGACTAAGCTTTGAAGGTGTTGTGCATTAGGTATTATCAAAAAAGAAAATTGATTTTTTTTTTTTTTTGGTTGGACAAATTAATAATATTTTTATTTTTTATTTTTCATTTTCTCACCAACCAAACAAGGCATTTATATTTGGTCGCTGGCAGGTAAGCCAGTTGCTTTCACTTTCATGGAATTATCGTTTTTCTTCGATTCATAATCTCTCAAATTTTAAGCAAAAAAATGAGGAAAAAGCTCAAAATTTAAAATACACAGGGTGGATTTCTTTTATGAGTAATTTTTTTTTTTGTTTAATTGGAGAAACTGAATTGATGGAAGTCTGATATAAAATTTGAATTGTTAAAAAATGTTATCATCTGTGAATTTAATGGCATTTGAATATTTTTTCAGGAAAAAGGTTCATGAAGTCTGGGCAGAGCTAGCTAGTGAGAAAGTTTGAGCTTTTGTCTCTGTTTTGGATTTTCTATCATATTATAAACTGCTGAGCTATGCCTTTCGAGATGATGGATCAAAGGGGAGGATCTGCACCAACCCACTTTTTTGACGAAGTTCGTTTTCCAGCTGAGGTAGTGCTTCAATTCATCCGCTCCAGATTTGTAATTATCATATATGTATTCAGTTTGTATTGCAGCAATTAAAATTTCTCTCTGTTGAATGTGTGTTTAAATATTAGTTCTTATTTTTCGACCACCATATGTGGCAGGAAAACAACAATATGTATCTTTTTCATTTGAATTTAACATGTCATGAACTTTTATTGGGCAGGAACAAATTGGATTTTGGAAGTCGAATACCATGTCTGGTCAACAAGGTGAGCAACATTTAGTTGGGACTTTACTGAATTAGTTCTATATGCCTTTTAGTTATGATGAAATACATTGAAGTAGTTAATTTTTGTGGGCTCTGTGACTTCTTTTGGAAGGATGGACCTAGATTTAGTAATTTTGTTGTGTGTGCGTGTGCGTGTGTTTTCAATGCCATATATTCATTAACTGTGGATATGCTTTGATCAAGTACCTTGATTGGTCATTATGGTTGAGTAAATGGTTTATATGTTTAATCCATGTCTAGCTGGTTCCGACTGTTTTTGCTTGTTGTTATGTAGTAAAAAAAATGTAGAAGATTATAATAATAATTTATTTACAAGATACTGATTAAAATGATCTCTAGAGATCGGTGAGAATCTTGATGCTGGAGTTACAATTACATGAGAGCCGGAAATTCATTAACCATGGATGTGCTTGACTATGGTATTCATTAAGTAGATGTGCTTGACTATGTACCATGATTAGTCAATATGATTGAGTGTATGGTTTATATGTTTCTTCCAGGACTATCTGGTTCCAACTGTTTTTGCTTGTCGGTATGTAGAGGATTCGTGCATTCATTTATTCAGCAAAGCATATACGACAACTAGATTTTGACACTGAATTCTTTTCTATTTATGAGAAATATTTAGACATTATGTTTTATGACTTTCAATATTGGAAATCTAAGCAATTTTACTCTTTTTTGGCTTTTTATGTAATGGGCACAATATGATACACACAACTATACTCGAATGCGTGCATTGATACATTTGCACTGCAGCAGTGTTGCAGATGATGTAGTTGATGAACTCGGAATCAAAACTTGGCAAGATGAAGTTGCATTTTCTAAGTTGTTTTAGTTTATGGATATGCTAATGTGTAACTGATTTGACATGTTCTTATATTTATAGATCCATCTGGCTTTTACCATTTTCTATTCTGGAATAGTTGTTATGATAGTTGTTCGATATTTGTTCTACTCTGGTTGATTTGTCTATTTCATTTTAATTGTCTCTAAATGGGTTCTCAATTTATCTATTGACTCCTTCCAATTAATATTTTTTTCCGTGCTATTCAGTATTCATATAAAACTTGAGTGTAGTAACTATTCTTGTTTCATGGCTTACTTTTTGTTGTATCTACAAATACTTTACAAACAATCACAACTTGAGTCTAGAGAGTTTTTCCAACTTATTCTTATGTAAATGTTGTTCTTCAGTAGGATCAGATGGAACGGTACCAATGTCTGGTAGCAAGTTTGCTGCATCTTCACCAATGGAAAACTTTTCACCAATTGGCATTCCATCAGTTGATTGGTTAGAACTGCGACAGTCAACAATAGCCAGAGACAAAATGAAGAGGCTAGGGATTGGTGGAGAAAAAGGAGCTGCCTCTTTGTCTGAGACTTCATGGAATTCTGTGAATCACTATCCAAAATCATGGTCAAATTTGTCTGCGCAAACAGCATGCAATAGTTTGATTGGGAACAGGAATGGTATTAATGGGATTCAGTCTGAAAGCAGTCTGTTCTCAAGCTCTTTATCTGATATATTTACTCGGAAGTGTAAGTACTGCTGGTTAATTCTATAAATATGTTTTTCCATATTTCCATCTGTAAAATATTGGCTAAAATTTGATTCTTTAATTGACTTTATGCATTAAGAATATCACTCAGGAATATGGTGGCGCTACAATTAAATAGGTCCAAAATTGTCTTGAATCTTACTTTAATATACTACATTCTATTATTCATCACTGTCTACTTCTATCTTTCCAAGTCACTAATTAATTATCAGAGAACTGATAAATTCTTTGTCCTTCTTACAGGGAAATTGTCAGGGAATGACATTCTATCTCGTCAGCCCTTCAATACAGTTGCTTCTCATTATGGCCCAGAAGAACCTTTTGAATCTTTGAAAGAAATTGAGGAACATACTATTGGAAATCTCCTTCCTGATGAAGATGATCTGTTTTCGGGAGTGATTGATGATCTAGGACAGAATTTTCAAGCCAATATTGGAGATGACTTAGAAGACTTTGACCTTTTTAGCAGTGGCGGCGGCATGGAATTAGAAGGGGATGATCGATTACATGCAGCACAAAAAAATTCTGATGGGGGTTCAGTTGTTGGTGAACATCCTTATGGAGAACACCCTTCTAGAACACTTTTCGTCAGAAACATCAATAGCAATGTCGAAGATTCTGAATTAAAGGCTGTTTTTGAGGTGTGTAGCTCTACTTTGCATTTATTGTGGTTTTATTATGACTGCAGGTTACTTCAACTTACCTTGCAAGTTAAATTTGCATTTTTTGCCTTCTCATCTACCAGCAATTTGGAGATATCCGATCAGTCTATACAGCCTGCAAGCATCGTGGTTTTGTTATGATTTCTTATTATGATATAAGGGCTGCCCGTAATGCAATAAAGACACTTCAAAGCAAGCCATTGCGACGCAGGAAACTTGACATACACTATTCAATTCCAAAGGTGTCGTGGTGTCTTTCATTCCTAACACACTTCCCAGTCAATGTTTCCTTAATTTGTTGATGTTTATTCCGTTGTGATTATTATTATTGTCTGGTACTCTTTTGATTAACTAATTGTTTCTTTCTCCTTTTTTGCTTCCCGATTTCAGGATAATCCATCAGAAAAGGATACTAACCAGGGAACATTGATGGTTTTCAATCTTGATTCTTCTGTTTCTACCGAGGAGCTTCACCAAATTTTTGGTGTTTATGGAGAAATTAGAGAAGTAAGGCTTTAAGCGATCATTTCTTGTGTCACTTATATTGGGGATGCTAGAATCATATTACATTGGTTGGGAATTTGATTTGCAGATCCGTGAGACTCCACACAAACGTAATCACAAATTCATAGAGTTTTATGATATTAGGGCTGCCGAAGCTGCGCTCCGCGCATTGAACAGGAGCGACATTGCTGGGAAGCAGATCAAGCTTGCTTCAGGAGGTACAAGCCGGTACGGTGTCCATTTGCTTCATATACTTCTTTTCTTATTTCCATCTGTAAGATGGATATATCAGGAAACTTTATATATTTCTTATTACCTTTGTTTTTTATTTTAATTGATTAATAAACTTTTGCATGTTTCCATTTATGTGTGAGCTGGGTTTTTCTTTTTGATTTTCTTATCCCTTTTGACTTTGAGCTTAATGAAACAATGATTTTGGATAGAGGATAGGAGCGTCAAAAGATCCATGTAGCCGACCCCACGTAGTGGAAAAGGCTTTACGTGGTTTGGTTTGGTTATTCTTTTTGACCTCTGTTAAATGATAGATTTTGTGATCATTGCTTTTGCAGTTTCATGCTGCAATCAGAGCAGGAGCAAGATGAACGAAATCTTTACCAAAGTCCTTTTGACGATTTATCATCTGGACAAATAGGTATGTTTATAATTCCTTGATCATGGTGAATTTGTCTTCTTAGAGCATTTTTGTTTTCTTTTTGTGGTTATCACAAAATATTTTCCATGGCTGCAGTTTCTTCTGGAGTACTCACATCGCCTGCGATTGCATTCACTGAATCTCATGAAAGTTCTAGCGTGCCAGGCTTACCCTCTCCGGCAAGAGTGGGCTCTGTTGGCAAGCAATTTGGCCTTCATGAGCCCAACCTCTCTTTGGATGAAATGAAGTATGGTAACCAACATCCAAGTCTCCATCCTCATTCCTTCCCGGAATATCATGATAGTTTGGCCAATGGTCTTCCATACAACTCCCCAAGCACTGTTGCAGACATAGCCAGCAATGTTGGTACCAATATTAAGGGCGGACTTGACAATAGGCACATTCGTGGAGTGAGTTCAAACGGGCACCTGATGGAACCTACTGGAGGGGGTAAGTCTGTTAATTCTGTTGTTCCATAGTTGATTTCAGATATTTGTTTGCAAATAACATTTTCGAGAAGATAGCAATGGGCATTTACATACTGAAGAGGCATACCATGGATGCAATGATTTGCTTGATGTGGAGAGGTGTAAGGAATTAGTTAATCTCAATTAAAATCGTGTGGCATACCTCTTGGTCTAAGTTAACTGAATTGAAATGAATATTCTAATTGATTACTTTCTTTAGTAGCGGGTGGCAGAAAACAGACAACTGTCAAGTATAAGTGGGTGGGGGTTGGTAAATATTAGCTGCCAAGTAAAAGTGGGTATTTACCAAACACTTTCAGTGGTTGTGCGTTCAATATAAAGCAGAAGTACAACAGTTACAAACATACCTACAGTTATCTTTTAGATATTTGGATGTTCCTTTTAACATTATGTTAGTTTTGCATTTAGCTTGTCCCCATGATTGAGATGCACATTACAATATGGCTACCAGGACCTTAAAGCACCTACTTTGTTTGCTCACTGATGTTCTTCTCTCTACTTCCTGCTACTGAGCTGCATTTTCTACCTTATATAGTGCTTTCATCATCGCACCCTAGATTAAACAGGTTAATTTTATTCATTTTCTTGCAATGCAAAATTACATGAGCTCAGATGGAAAGGATGGTTTCATTCGAACATTTACTTATATTCTCACAATGCTTTTTGGGTCAAGCCAGTTCAGGGGATTTTGTAGATAATATAAATCAGTTGTAATTTACATTGTCTCGAACTCAGCCCATTATTTGTTTCATAGAATCTAAATTTCAGATAATTTTACATTAATTTTTTTACATCGGATTATAGTTGATTTCGTCATCTTGATTTTTATTAGTTATTTCGGTGACTTGTTTGTTGATACAATCTTTTCTATCCAGTTTTTGGATCTCCTAGAAATGGAAGCTACTCCCTTCATGGAAATCCTTATGTGTGGAATAACTCCAATTCACATCAGCAACATCCTTCAAGTCCCATGGTTTGGCCAAATTCGCCGTCGTTTCTCAATGGTCTTCATGCTAATCGTGTTCCTCACATGCCTGGATTTCCTAGAGTGCCTCCTCTTATGCTGAATGCAACATCGCCTGCTCACCACCACATTGGATCAGCACCAGCGGTTAATCCTTCTCTTTGGGACAGACAGCTGCATGCCTATGCAAGAGAGTCTCCTGAAACTTCTAATTTCCACTTGGGTTCTCTTGGTGGTGGGGGTTTCCTGGGTCGTTCTCCATCACATCATATGGACATTGCTTCCCCGAACATCTTTTCTCATGTTGGTGGAAATTGCATTGACATGACTAAAAATGTTGGAATTCGCTCTCCTCAGCAGATGTGCCACCTTTTCCCCGAAAGGAATCCAATGATTTCAATGCAATCCTCTTTTGATTCTTCTTATGAACGCATGAGAAACCTATCGTACCGTAGAAATGAATCTAATTCAAATCATGCTGATAAGAAACTGTACGAACTTGATATTGATCGCATATTGCGGCGTGAAGACAATCGAACTACACTGATGATAAAGAACATTCCCAATAAGTATGTGAACTTTCTTTATAGCTGCTTCTGGCTTTATATTTCTCATTGTTTTCTCATGTCATTCAATTTATTTGTATGAAGGAGGATGTCAGTTTGCAGCATTTCCTTGTCCGTGAACCAATTAGTGGTGAACTGTAATTTTTGATTTATTTCATAGATGACCTTGGTAACCAGTTGTAGGCATTCAAATGATGCACTAGCTTCACTATCCTTTAATAATTGAAATTTTCTATCTAAATTTGGTTAGTCTAATCTTGTTTGGTGGGTCCCCCTGGCATGATATACATGATGTTTTGGATCATTTATTATGAGAGTATGGTAGTTTTTTATCTTGATCAATTTTGTAATAATGTTTAGTTGCGAAATAGTGGAAATTGGTATATGCTTTTGTATCCATATTTTGTTTAATTTCCTATTTCTGGTTGCACATAGTTATTCCAGATCAATTTGATGTGTTTTTCCCTTTTTATATCCCTTTGTTCCACTTCCCTCCCTTAAATATTTTTTTTTGATATGGTGATTTTAATAGGTATACTTCAAAGATGCTCTTGGCTGCAATTGATGAGCATTGTCGAGGAACATATGATTTTATTTATTTGCCAATTGACTTCAAGGCAAGTGTTTTGTTTTTTTGGACGGAACTTCATTTCCTTTCCTTTTCTTTTGGAAGGAAGAAAATCTCACCTTTGATTTTTATGTATGTATTACTAATTCTGCAAAATTATCAACAGAACAAATGTAATGTGGGCTATGCATTCATCAACATGATTGATCCCCGCCAGATTATTCCATTCCATCAGGTTTAGTAGATGAGCTGTAATATCTGCTTAGAAGCAATTTATTATGTTCTTGCGAAATTGGTTTTTCATGTTAAGAAATGCTTCTGCCGTAGAGTACTGGAAGCTGATGGGAAAAGATAACACGTCTTTTGCAGGCATTCAATGGGAAAAAATGGGAAAAGTTCAATAGTGAAAAGGTGGCATCTCTTGCATATGGTCGAATTCAGGGAAAAGCTGCTCTTATTGCCCATTTTCAGAATTCAAGCTTGATGAATGAGGATAAACGTTGCCGTCCTATTCTCTTCCATACCGATGGCCCTAATGCTGGTGATCCGGTAGAAAATTTGAGCTCGTTCATCTCATTATTTAGTTTCGTATCATGAAGGCATTGAGTGTAGTTCAAACTTCAAACTATAAGTGGCTTAGAAGTATTTCTAAACTCTGGCTTATGGCTTTTGGAATCCTCTTAAACTATCATTTTCTATCCACTTAATTGAAGTTTAGATCTAGTGTCCTAGTCTTGGTTAGGTATCATACGTAATTGGTTACAAAATTATGAAAATGATTCTCAACATCAGGCGCTTCTTGTATATGTTTGACAGGGCTAAAACTAACCGATCTTTCTTACTTTTGTAGGAGCCCTTCCCCATGGGTACCAATATTCGATCAAGATTGGGCAAACCTCGAACCAACGACAATGAAGAGAGCAACCGCCAAGGCTTCCCTTCAGTTTCTGCAAACGTAGAGGAATCTGCCAACGGATCAGACTCTTCAGGTTCATAGGATTCTGATAGAGTAATCAGAATTAACCAAGGTCCACTAACCGTAAAACCTTGTATCAGAGTACAAAAGCCAAATCCATCCCTATTCTGTATGTCAGGGGTGGCCTGACAACTTTTTTTCCAACTATAGAGGAGCAATTTTCCCCAGTTTTTTGGAATCGAAACTCGTAACCAAAACCCAGTGCCGATTTTCTTCGCTGTTTCTTTGAACAGTTTTTGAATCATCTCCCATTGGAAGTATAGAACATGGCTAAATAGAGAGGTTAAGAGTGATGTACTGAAGTTCCTGAGCTTTTTGAATGACTCTTGGGATCTTCTCTGTTTTTGTTCTCAATTTTGTACCTCATTATCTCTTTTTATGTAATTTCAGTTTTCCTTTTAGTTTTTTTGGAGGTGTTTGTGTTGTGACTGCTCAAGGAGAGCAATAGGGAGCTCATTTTCTGATTGAATTATTATTCTGGTTAGAAATTTTTGAAGTGCTCGTCTATTTTTGATTATCCGTTTGCTCTTTTTTATTCGATTTTCCCAGCTACCAAACAAAAGATTAATGTAGCATTCCGTATAGAATTTGGTGAGCTTATAAGTTAGTTTATATTCTCACCATAATATTTATAAGTTAATTTATACTATGTGCATAAAAATCTTAAATCTCATAAAGATGTGGCATTGAATTTGGAAACAAATGGAAAGAAAACTATCACAAATCTCCTCCAATCAAGCAAACTCAACTTCTGCTTCACTCAAGAGTTTCCATTTAGTACAACTTTTCCAAACAAAAGATTAATGTAGCATTCCGTATAGAATTTGGTGAGTTTATAAGTTAGTTTATATTCTCACCATAATATTTATAAGTTAATTTATACTATGTGCATAAAAATCTTAAATCTCATAAAGATGTGGCATTGAATTTGGAAAAAATGGAAGAAAACTATCACAAATCTCCTCCAATCAAGCAAACTCAACTTCTGCTTCACTCAAGAGTTTCCATTTAGTACAACTTTTCCAAACAAAAGATTAATGTAGCATTCCGTATAGAATTTGGTGAGTTTATAAGTTAGTTATATTCTCACCATAATATTTATAAGTTAATTTATACTATGTGGCATAAAATCTTAAATCTCATAAAGATGTGGCATTGAATTTGGAAACAAATGGAAAGAAAACTATCACAAATCTCCCCCAATCAAGCAAACTCAAACTTCTGCTTCACTCAAAAGAGATTCCATTTAGTACAACTTTTTCAAACATTAGTTAATGGTTTTTGACAAAACTTTTAGCTGTTTGCTTGTCGAGAATTAAAATGGTATTTTTAATACCCAAAATTCCAAACTTCTGAGATTCAAAAAAAGTACTTTTGACTCCCGGAGAATCCATACAAACAGTGCCTTATTAACCTAAATGGAGATAAAGATGATCCTCTGTACTCGGGCGTACCAAAACCCCCCGTAGGGACAAGTCGAAGAGTGATAGGTCCCAACCAGAGAAGGATATACCAACAAACAGAGTGGTCAAATAATCTATAACTGAGAGTAAAACCACAACTTTTGTTTATGCTTCCCTTTGTTATGTAAGCGGTAGCTGTCTCTAATGGGTGTGGTTTGGTGATGTATGATTCAGGGTCTGACTTTCAAGTTTTGGGCCTGCGGTTTTAATTGCTCAGCTTAAATTAAACTCGAAGGAAGTGGTTTAGCGGTGAGATTTCCAAAGATTTTAAAAAAAAAATATTGTAACTGGTAGCCTTAAATAACAATTACAATGAAAAATAGTTTTAACTTAAATTCTATCCTAAATCCCGAACGTGCCAAATTTTTTCACCCAGGTCCAATGACATATACAGCACAAATCCCTTCAAACGGAATCAAAGGCCAAGTTTGGGCCAAAAGTCGAAACCCTCTCAGGCCCGATCTAACAGACAGCCTATACAAACTCCATTAAATCTACACCTATTATATCTCATTTTCTTTAGACAAAGCACATGCACCTCCACATGCAAAGATGTTCAATCACCGAAAGTCAAAAATTTTAACATGTTAAGGGTCGCACTATCATAAATACATATCATATTCCAGTTATAAAGCGACTTCTCTCAACCTATAAATAGACACATAACTCAGCGTACATGGATTAAAGTTTTAGCTCTCATACTTGAGCTCTCAAAGCTTCTTATTCTTTAAACACAACCTACCGCCCTCACGGCAGTTAACAGGAGGTTAAGGTAACTTCAGACCTTGTTCCTTCATCATTTACAGCTCGTTATCACTACTGACTTGAATATCAGAGTGCTTACAACATCCATCACACCGGTGGGTAGAGACTCCCCACTCACTCTACCTTTATTTTGCAGGATTATTAGTGCCACATACTACAAATTCTCAATTGTGGATCTCGGGCGAAAACCAACGTCTACAAATCCTTATTCAAATCAAATATCGCTATCTAAAGAACTCCTAATAGGAAACAAACTCTCATAAATTCTAATCCTAATGAACATGAAGTAATTTAGATAGAGAAGATTTGGTTTGGCTGTGCTCGTTGCTTATCCTTGATAACTAAATGGTGTTGAAGACAGCTTGTTACAACAAGCGCCGAAAGCATGCAATAATGCATGCAATAATGAAGACAGCTTGGTGTAAGCAGTGTATGAGTGCAAAACCGCGTGACACTGTTCACGCGGTTTTGGCATTATAAATTGGAGTCCCCAGATCATTCCTTAGTATCCCTAAATGTGTGAAAGTGTAGTGAGAGTGATTGGTGAGAGTTTTTTGTAAAGCTTGTATTGAAAGCTTTGCAATTCTTTTGTGGGTATATAAAAGAAGAGTTTTCTCTCAAATTATCCTCTATTTTTGTGTGTTTAATCACAACAAGTGGTATCAGAGCTACGATTCCACAGAGGGATCCCGAAACTCAGAAACGAAGTTTCGGTTCGGAAAGTCGATTCCGAAAAAAAAGTTGTCAAAAATCGATTTTGAGCATACCATCGGACTTTTCACGGCGAGACGAGCACGGTGGTATTTTCCGTCGATCGATCGGAGGTCCAGAGTGTCCGCACGCGCGCCACGCGCCTAACAGAAGGCTGTCCACGCGCCCCAGTCGCAGTCACGCGCTTCACGCGCAGACCAAGGAATAAGACAATACACGTGGCGACACGTCAGCGTCCAGTCAGCGCACAGTCAGCGCCACGTCAGCGCACAGTCAGCAGCCCAGTCAGCGCCACGTCAGCAGACCCGCACAGTCAGCAGCCCAGTCAGCTGCGATGTCAGCGGTGCCTGGTAAATTTCAGATAGGTCTCTGAACTTTCTGGAAATTACAATTTAGCCCTTATACTTTCAAAAATTTTCAATTTAGTCCCTGAACTTTTGGAAATTGCAATTTAGTCCCTGAACTTTTCCGTAATTGCACTTTGGCCCCTGAACTTTTGGAAATTGCACTTTGACCCCTGTAATTTCTGGAATTTGCAATTTGGTCACTGTGTCGGATTTTGACAAACGAAATGTCATTTCCACCATTTTCGACCATTCCGGACGCAACGGTGAGGTCTGTTTTTTTGAAATTCTGCTTAGAATTTTTATGATGGAAGGGGGCAACAGAAAAATGGTTTTGTTAACCAGTACAAACTATTTCACATGGAGAGGAAGGATGAAAGACCTTCTGTATGTGAAGGACTATGATGGATCGGTATTTCTGGAGGAGAAACTAGAAGGAATGACCGATGGAAAGTGGGCTAATCTTCACCAGAAAACATGCGGTACTATTCGTCAGTGGATCGACGATAATATTGTCAACCATGTCAGTGAAGAAACAAATGCACGTGTTTTATGGAGAAAGCTGGAAGAGCTTTTTCGAGCAAAGACTGGAAACAACAAGTTGTACTACATCAAGAAGATGATGGGTTTGAAATACCAGGAAGGTACAGCTGTGGCGGACCACATCAACGATTTCCTCGGAACCATGAAGGAATTGTCTGGATTGGGCATAGACTTCAGAGATGAGGTAAATGGCTTAATACTCCTTAATACGTTACCAGAATCTTGGGAAACGTTCAGATCTACGGTGATCAATTCAGCCGCAGATGGGAAAGTCACTATGGAGATGGCAAAGACCAGGATCTTCGAGGAAGAAAAGAGGACGAGAATGCAGGAGTCAGCATCAGCCTCAACCTCAGAAGCTCTAGTGACATAAAAGAACACCAGAAGGGGGAGGAGTAAAAGCCGAGGCCCAGGGAGATCAGACAAGAACCGAGGTAAGTCAAGAACTAGAGATATTGAGTGCTATCACTGCAAGAAGAAATGCCATATGAAGAGGGACTGTTACAAGTTGAAGAACGAGCAGTCCAGGAGAGATGGCGACTCTAATCAAGAAAGAGTTGCTGCTACCACCGAGAAAACCTCCAAAGAATTTTGCATAATGTATGAAGAAGCTGTTGTGAATCTTGCCAGCCACGAGACCAGTTGGGTGATAGATAGTGGCGCATCCATACACGCCACATCTCGCATAGACTTCTTTTCATCTTACACACCAGAGGACTATGGTGTTGTAAGGATGGGGAATGGCGGACAGTCCAAAGCCGTCGGTATTGGTGACATCTGCCTTGAAACAGAGAACGGGACAAGGCTAGTGTTGAAGGGAGTCAAGCACATCCCAGATATCCGGTTAAACCTGATCTCAACAGGCAAGCTGGATGATGAAGGTTTCTGCAGCACCTTTAGTGACGGATGCTGGAAGCTCACTAAATGATCAATGGTCGTGGCACGAGGTAAGAAAGACTCAACTCTGTATTTGATGCATGCTAAGCTTTCCAATAGTAGCATAAATACAGTCAACAGTAATGAGGCAGCCGAGCTGTGGCATAAAAAGCTCGGTCACATGAGCCAAACAGGGATGGAGATACTACGCAGGCGGAATGTTCTTCCGGAATTGAAGAACTCACACTTACGGAAGTGCGAACACTGCATGGCTGGAAAGCAGAACAGAGTATCCTTCCATAGCTCCCCGCCTCAACGGAAACCGGAGGTACTAGATCTCATACATTCAGATGTATGCGGTCCGATGCAGACACGAACACTCGGAGGGTCACTGTATTTTGTGACATTCATTGATGATCATTCAAGGAGGATATGGGCATACACCTTGAAGAGAAAAGATCAAGTGCTGGGAGTGTTCAAGGAGTTTCATGCCTTGGTGGAGAGAGAAACCGACAAGAAACTGAAGTGCATCAGAACAGATAACGGTGGAGAATACAGAGGTCCGTTTGATCAGTACTGCAAGATGCAAGGAATCAGACATCAAACGACACCTCCGAAGACACCTCAGCTGAATGGCCTAGCTGAGAGGATGAACAGAACCTTGTGCGAGAGGATCAGAAGCTTGCTGTCACAAGCCAAGCTGCCGAAGACATTTTGGGGAGAGGCACTCATCACAGCAGTTCATGTTTTGAACATGTCCCCAACGGTCGCACTGAAAGGTAATGTTCCTAACCAAGCTTGGACAGGTAAAGAAGTGTCATACGAGCACTTACATGTCTTTGGGTGCAAAGCTTTTGTACACATCCCAAAGGATGAGAGATCCAAGCTTGATGCGAAGACGCGACAATGTATCTTTATTGGCTATGGTCATGATGATTTCGGCTACAAACTCTATGATCCTGTGGAGAAGAAGATTGTCAGAAGCCGAGATGTTGTCTTTGTTGAAGACCAGACCATAGAAGATATCAGAAAGGAGATGAAGACAATGCCCAAACAATACAGAAATGTGAATCCAGAACCTCATACACCGGTGCCAGTACGTGTTGAAGATGAGGTTCCCAGACATGAGGGTACATGTGATGAAGCTCCCATAGATGATGATCATGATCAACCACCAGTACCAGAAGATACACCAACAGTTCCACAGAGAAGGTCTGACAGAGACAAGCGACCTTCAACTAGATACTCTGCATATGAGTATGTGCTGCTTACTGACGGGGGAGAACCCGAGAGCTATCAGGAGGCTGTGGAAACAGAAGATAGAGAAAAGTGGGAGGAAGCCATGCAAGATGAGATGAAATCTTTGCATGACAATCATACTTTTGAGTTGGTGAAATTGCCAAGAGGAAAACGGGCTTTGAAGAATAAATGGGTGTACAGGGTGAAACAACATGAGCATACTTCACAACCCCGGTACAAAGCCAGACTAGTTGTCAAGGGATTCAATCAGAGGAAAGACATTGACTTCGATGAAATCTAACTTAAATCTCACCACTAAACCTCGAAGAAGTGGTTTAGTGGTGAGATTTCCAAAGATTTTTTTTTAAAAAAATATTGTAACTGGTAGCCTTAAATAACAATTACAATGAAAAATAGTTTTAACTTAAATTCTATCCTAAATCCCGAACGTGCCAAATTTTTTCACCCAGGTCCAATGACATATACAACACAAATCCCTTCAAACGGAATCAAAGGCCAAGTTTGGGCCAAAAGTCGAAACCCTCTCAGGCCCGATCTAACAGACAGCCTATACAAACTCCATTAAATCTACACCTACTATATCTCATTTTCTTTAGACAAAGCACATGCACCTCCACATGCAAAGATGTTCAATCACCGAAAGTCAAAAATTTTAACATGTTAAGGGTCGCACTATCATAAATACATATCATATTCCAGTTATAAAGCGACTTCTCTCAACCTATAAATAGACACATAACTCAGCGTACATGGATTAAAGTTTTAGCTCTCATACTTGAGCTCTCAAAGCTTCTTATTCTTTAAACACAACCTACCGCCCTCACGGCAGTTAACAGGAGGTTAAGGTAACTTCAGACCTTGTTCCTTCATCATTTACAGCTCGTTATCACTACTGACTTGAATATCGGAGTGCCTACAACATCCATCACACCGGTGGGTAGAGACTCCTCACTCACTCTACCTTTATTTTGCAGGATTATTAGTGCCACATACTACAAATTCTCAATTGTGGATCTCGAGCGAAAACCAACGTCTACAAATCCTTATCGCTATCTAAAGAACTCCTAATAGGAAACAAACTCTCATAAATTCTAATCCTAATGAACATGAAGTAATTTAGATAGAGAAGATTTGGTTTGGCTGTGCTCGTTGCTTATCCATGATAACTAAATGGTCCATCACCTCCTGCTCTTTGCATTTGCATGAACTCCAGCCAAGCACTTTGGGATATAATTCTAATATCATCCCAAGTACTTATGAACCTACGATAGCGAGAATGTCATAACCTACGATAGAGAAAGCCGATTCATTTGTCTCATATTGATTAAATATGAGATTGATTAGTGTATTATAAGTACATTGGACTCTCTCTCCTTACAAATTGATTTTCAATAATGAGTTCTACCCGTGATTTCTGCTTTAGTTAAATTCCTAAAACTAGGGTTGTCTTCATTAGCTAGACACCTCTCATTTTGCTTTGGCGATCCTCATTTTGCATCCACACACGTTCCGTAACATATATCCAGCAGAAACTCTCTGTCAGAAATCAATTTTTGTCATCCTAGCAAATACCATTCGACTTTACATGCTGGCGATCGGTTGGTCACTAAATTTGGATCGAATTTAAGAAAAATTAATACACTAAAAAAAAAACACTATCTTTTATCTTTAGAATGCCACAAATTTTAAAACTCTTCTAGAGTCTCCAAAAACCTCAGGGGCGGCCCTAAGTTATCTTGAATTTTTTGGAGCCCTAACGAGTTCTTAAAATGAGATCTCTACCGATAAATGATAAAAAAAAAACTATATAAATCATATTATACACTAAAATTTGATTTTTTTTTTTAATTCTGAACCCCTAGTTTCAAGTCAACTTTAAGGGTCTCAACCAACCGTTTGTGTCGACTCTCCCCAAGGCCGCATCTGTGCTGACCCTAGCTAAAAATGAGTCCATACAAATAGAGTCATAGGATTGAATATTTAGAAACAACACTGCTACTCTGCTCAAAAGACATACCCGAAGCTATACGAGTGTTGATGCTTGTGATTGAAGATTTAATTAATTTATTGAAGTGGGAAGCAATTATTAGTTGTTATGTTTTTTTTCTTCAAGGGGTCTCTTCTCGGATTGGATCCCAATATTTGCATCTTTAGTAGCAGCCATTGCACATAACTTTTGCCTTTTAGTTTTGCCATCGTGGTGTAGGGTTCAGGATCTCACCTGGAGGTTCTGGGTTCGAATGCAGGAGATGCATTTTTTGTAAGAGCCTGGGACAGCCGGTGGTTTTACCTGCGCCGCGGCCCAGAATGGGTGGTTTGGTGGGGGGTTTCCATCGTTTCCAAAAAAAATAAAAAATAAAAAAAATGTCTGCTGCGTGCAACCCAAAAAGGGATGGGGTTTGGTGGCAAATGATTTAAGATTTGATTATCAAGTCTTGAGTTCGACTCAATTGGTAAATTTTTTTATAAGTGTTTGAGATAGCGGAGATTTTATATGTCATACTTAAGTTCATATCAGATAATTTAGTGGCGGGATTTTCAAGGTTTTCAAAAAAAAAATTCTGCAGCCGGCCTCTTTCTTGCTTCTTCTTTTAATATTTCATTGTATCAAAAAAAAAAAAAAAAACATGGGTAAAAGATTTAAGATTTGATTGTAAGTATTGAGTTCGAATTAATGAGTAATTTTTTATTTTTTTTATATGAACATGTGGCAACAGAGGTTTTATCTACTCTATTTGAATTCGGATTAAATAATTTGATGATAAAATTTCCAATATTTCAAAAATAAAATATTTGCAGCCTGCCTCTTTCTTGCTTCTTTTAATATTTCATTGTACAAAAAAAAACAACAATTTTATGTACTCATATGAAAGTGGGTGAAAGATTGCTGACCCCACTTTGATTCAATAATTTTTATAAGTTCTATTTAAAATTTTGAATCATATGATATGGAATCTAATGGCTGGAATTTGATTAATATATCATTTATCAAATTAAAAGCAAAAATAATACAGATTTTAATGCATTAAACAGTTCAAAAAGAACATGATAATAATGGCATTTTATTACTTATGTATATGAGTATGGTTTGAATTAAGAGAAAAACTTATTTGGACCAGTTTTTATATGATCGTACAATCATTGAGTGTCATGTATCCTAATTATTTTAAAAATAATCAATCAAATCAGATAAAAAAATATAATTAAGACATGTATCACTCACTGATTAGACGGTTATATAAAACTTATCCCCATATAGATTCTTCTCTTGATTTCGATATTTTTTTACCAACCTAAGAAAATTATCAATTAAATTAATTGACGCTAGCAAAATATCAACACCCATTAGTAGACCCGGTCACCCATTAAAATTAATTTTTATTTTAATTATTATTATTATTATTATTATTATTATTTTCACATTTTTCTAAAATAAGGATGAAACATCACCTTCCCACTTTGAGAATCCTTGACTACAATTATACCTAATCATATCCACACCCACAATATGTAGCTTGTAAAGCAATTAACCTCCCAAAAAATCATGAGTTATATGAGGTCAATTCAATGATATCACATATATTAATTAATAATTTATACCTAATCTATTTTTATTATTGGTTGATTTAAAATTATATATATATATATATATATTAGTAGAGAGATATATCATGTCATCCGTATGTCTGTTCCACACAAATCTTTCTCCAAAATTATATAAAACTCATAATTATAACTTATATTTTTCCTACTCAAATCAATGTATAGAAACAATATTTTTTTCCCCAATTCATATTCAACTCAGATTTATAATTTATAAAATGGTTATTTATATTTTACTAACTAAATTTATAATTATTATATTTTACTATTAAAAATAATTTTTTACTACAAAACTTAACCCCAAAATGATGATTTAGACTGTACCAAATTTGCCCACTTGACATTTGATCGTATCATCTATTTATTTATTCTTAGTTTTGTTTTGAAAGTTTTATTTATTTATTTATTTAATTTTTACTTTTTACTTTTTGGAATTCAATTCTTAATGTTTTATCAAAATGTAAATAATGCGCATCCATAATGTGAGAAAGTTGAAAGAGTGAATTTTTTTAAAAAAAATATAAAATAGAACTATGCACTTTCTGTTAATAATTGATTATTAAATTAAAATTTTGAAATACAACAATGCCATTGCCACTGAATTTGTCAATACTCAATAGTATATATTGTAGAATTTTACCAAGATTTTATTGCCGTAGTCGTAGATTTACTAATTTAGGTTAATGTACAAGTGTTATGATGTGTTCTATGTATTACACTATTACGTTTATATTTAGAAATTTGTATTCACTAATAATAGTCGAGGTAAGAAGACTCTTCTAAGTATGAATTCGATTTTTCGATTGATTGTGAGGAATAGATAGTGTGCCGCTGAATTCATAGTCAAAGTTTCCGTGTTTTAACATCTGTCTAAAATCTGCATCAAGTTGAGCAATTTGCTGTTGAAGCTTGTTGTAAAGTCGTTGGACATTGGCAGCAAAACTATCAACCTTTTCTTTTTGAACTCTGGTTCTTGTGACAACCGCATCCATCTTTTGATCAATCCTTTGCAGGACGACATTCTGTGTTCTGGCATTCTGAGTCTTTTATTATATTAGGTCTTATCCTAACCAAGCTTAAGGTTATGTTTGGATTGACGGAAGATGATGGTTTATAACAGAATGTAACCCAATGGGATGGAAATGGATGAAATGGAAAACAATGTACCATATTCTTCTTTTGGAAAAAATGAGAGGTTTATAATGTAATGTTCCAAAGCATTATTTGATAAATAAACAGTAATGGAATGGATTATAACTAAATAGGTTTTAAAGACGATTGTACCATTTTATATTATAAAAGTAAAAAATAAAAATAAAATTAATGTTATTTTCTCAATGGGTAAATTTATCTTCACATGTAATGTTATTTTTTTTAAGTTACGTTTCATTCACAACCCCTCAATTTGGACGGCTCATTTTTAATGAACTCTTTTTTGTTGCATTCACTTCCATCATCTTCCATTCCATTCCATCATATTCCATCAACCCAAACAATAAATTTTAAATATTTTAAGTTACATTTCACTTCATTCTATCTTTTTTCATCAATCCAAATATAACCTAAGTTATAAGATTTACTAACTTAGGTTAATGTACAAGTCTTATAATGTATTCTATGTATTATACTATTACGCTTATATTTGAAAATTTGTATTAACCAACACTAGTCGAGATGAGAAGATTGTTCTAGGTATGAATTCGATTTTTGGATCGATTATAGAGAATACGTTAGTGTGTAGAGATTTATTTTAGTAGGTTTTATCATAACTAAATTTAAGTTTTGTGATATTCTAAAATTGTATTTGAGTTGAAATAGTTTTGTATTTTCATTACTTGGATAATGTTATTAATGAATAATTTCACTAACCATGAAAAAAAGATTTTATTGTTTTGTGTAGGGGTGAGCAAAATCGGTTTCGGTTCCGCATGGAACCAGAGCCTACCCGGAAAAAATCGGTTCCTAACTAAGTGGAACCGGAACCTACCCAATTAAATAGGGTACCCTATTAATCGGTTCCAATTCGGTTCCACGTGGAACCGAAACCTACCCAATTAAATAGGGTAACCTATTAATCGGTTCCAATTTGGTTATGGTCCGGTTCTGATTTACCATATTTATTTTTTATTGTCAAACTTTGAAAATACAATTATTTCTCACACTTGAATATTACATAATATTATTGGCAATTGTCCATACAAAAATAAAACTGCATATTGTATAATATTTTTGACTCAATACATAATATTCTTATAGAAAGTGCATATGTTTAAATTAGGTTTTAATTGGGTTTAGATTGAGTTTTAATTTGGGTTATGAAATTGGGTTTTAATTTGGGGTGTGAAATTGAGTTTGAATTGAGCTTTAATTTGGGTTATGAAATTGGGTTTAAATTGAGTGTTAATTTGGTTCCGAAATTGGTTCTAAATTCGGTTCCCAAAACAGGTTCTGGTTTCGAAATTCGGTTCACAAAACAGGTTTTGGTTCCGGTTCCGGTTCCGAAATTCGGTTCCCAAAACAGGTTCTGATTTCGGTTCCCAAAACAGGTTCCGGTTCCAAAATTCGGTTCCGATTCCGACCATTTTGGAACCGGAACCGGGCCGGTTAAAATCGATTCCTTCAATTTGGAACCGGAAACGAACCAGTTACAACCGATTCCGATTCCAAACCCGGAAAATCCGTTCGGTTCCAACCGGTTCCGAATAGAACCGGAAACGTTGCTCAACCCTAGTTTTGTGTGAAACGATTGTCACGATTCACAACCTTTAAAAATGGGTGTTTTTTGCCTATTTTACAATTTTTACGGTCCAAGTTAGAAATCGCCAAATTTTAGGGGAGGTAAATGATAATGTGCTTTATTTGAAAGATAATAAATTAATGATTTTCTTATCAAAAAGTCTATAGTCCTCTCTTAAGTCAGTGTATATTATTTATATTTGCACTTTCCTTCATTTTTCTCTTCAATTTTATTGTTGATTTATTTTATTTACTCATTCAATCTACAATCTGTATGAAGCTTAACCAAATTGATCAAAGCTGATAAAACATTACTATTTCTTGATATTAAATTCCATTATTTTTTTTTTTTTTGGAAACATTGGAAACTCCGCCACCAAAACATCTGACCCGGGCTTAAGCGGATCAGGTAAAACTCATGATTGTCCCGAGCTCTTACAAGAAGTGCACTCTTAGATTCGAATATAGAACTTTAACAATCAAATCCCGAATCTTTTGTCACAAAGTCACATCCTTTGGGGACATTTAGTTCCATTATGAAAATTAAAAAAAAAAAAAAAAAAAATCATATTTTTGATTTTTTTTAAATAAACTGCAACTGCAAACATAATATGTTAAAAAACAAGGAAAAAAATCATTTAAGTTATTTGATAATTGATATCATGAAAATGACTAAGCATACACTAATAAGCTATCTATTAATTAATTTTTAGAAATATACACACTATAATTTTACTACTTTTACAATTAAAATTCGTAGAAATCATATAGCGAAATTAAAAGTATGATTGCCACAAAATCAACTCTAAAATAAAAAGAATCTATTTAAAATAAAATTTTGTAAGAAATTTACCACATTTATCATTTGTGGGACATGAACATCATATGATGTTATTTAACTTCCTTCTTTATTATGATTCATTTGTTCCGAATGGGATAAATATAAAATTGATTAGTGTTTTATAAGTTTATGTGCTATCACTTTACATATCGATTTCTAGGAGTGAGTTCTCCTAGAGTCGGATTGGTGCATCATGCAGTGGAAATGAGTCTAATCCTTGGATATAGAGCATGAGTGTATTTTTATATAATTTAATGGAATACTATATTGTATTACGAGTTAATAAGAAAAAATCCATGACAAATTGAAGTCCAGAAACTTCGAAATAGAGAAAACGAAATTTCAGCGCTCACGGGCGTTGCGACGCACGTTGTGCACGAGTTGCGACGTGCAAAGTGCGAGAGCACCAGGTCTCGGCATGTCATGCCGCATATGCTTGAGCGTCGTGAGGGTCGCATCGCGCCTCATAAGGGCACGTGTTGCAACTCTAACCTGTGTAAAATATTGGTAGAGAATATTTTCTACTTGGATCCAATTCAAAACACTTCCAACTTTCTCCAAACACTTCAATACATCCAAAATCCAATTTTAACATCAAAACCAACACCAACACGTGTCATAGAATAAACATAAATGTATTCTAAATACATATATGCATTACTTTGAATCAAAATACAAACCAAACAAGAATCCCACAAAGAAGTGACTCATAATAATTCTAGGTCACCTAAATGTGGTCAAGTGATTATATAATGGTAGCCATAACTCCAAGCTTTCATCTAAAGTTCTAAACTCTAATTTTATGTTCCATATCCAAAGCATCCATACATAATTTATTAACCTAATTTCAACTTCAAGTTATGTTATTATGTATCCAATACACAATACATCACTATATACTTCACTAATGATAACAACTCACTAATGAAAAACATAGTTTTAGAAAAGATCAAATTACCTAGCAAGTTTGATTTCAAGATCCAATATTATTCTCTTTGTTGAAAATGTATAGAACTTCCAAATCTTCTCTCACAAATACTTTCTTTAAGTTAATATTTCTTATGTTTTGCTTATGCTTGCTTAATCAAAAACGTGTTCAAGCTTGCCTTTTATAATCAAGCTTCTGCAATTTTTAATTATTAAAAGTTCTAATCAATTTTTAGGCGGGCTTAATTTAATTTGTTAAAATATACATATTAGTGTTGGGGTTGGTGCTCAGAGCACCAATTCCCGGTTGTATTTCTTATGAATACTTCTGTAAAACATTATTATTATGAATAATATATGCAGTTTCTATAATATAATCTATCTTATTAAATGGTAAAGACGTATTGACCTTAGAATGATTAGTCATGGTACTGTTGCAAAAGCGTCGCAACGGACATTGAGTAGTATCATGACATTGTCATTCTCAGACAGTTCTTGGTCAAGGTTTACACTACTTGGTCAGTATAGTAAACCCGTTGAGACCGGTACATGTCGTATACTGGAATATATGATTCCAATGGTTTCTCAATGAACCATAAGTCTTGGAGACTAGTATAGACGTGTAGGTGTTTATAACGGATAAACACTAAATGACTCACCGAAGATTCTTAATGGATGGTACACCAGCGTCAATAAGAATCTTCTCGGGTTGAGTAGCACTTGTGATTCTTAGACTTGAGATGCCATTGTGGGCACATGAGACATCTTCTACACTTAGATGGCAGTCACGTCACCGATCTATTCAGATCAGACCTCCGTCTGTTCGTTGGGTGTAGATAGATCCTCAGGGTGTCCTATGTGTATCAAGATAGGATCCGTCAGTTCTGTGTACCAGAGCATATGTAGTCCATATGATTAGCAATCAGATAAAACCATGGGCCCGTGGTAAAGTTTAGAAGCTAGTTCTAAACATTCTTTTAGAGATTGCTAATGGAATAGTCGACTGGATAATCCCCATAGAGATTTGACGTTTACATCTATATCTCTGGGATTTATCCGGATACCTGTGACGGAGGAATTATACATTTGCCATGACCTCGACCTGTATGGTTCATCGAGATTATCCGTGATCGTCATAATCTACGGGTGGATAGATTATGGACACGAAATTAGATTTCGTGACGGATATACCTGAATCTAGAGAGTCTCAATAATGAAACATACTCGTAGAGCACTAGAGCAACATTAATAAATAATATTGATTATTTATAAAGTCGTTTAAAGGTTAAACGCAAGATACGTGCTAAAGGGACTAGATAGTCATTTGCCTAATTATTGTGTATTTATATTTAATACTTGATTAATTTAAATACACATTAATTAATAGTCAAAATGAGTTATTTGACTTATATCCTAAATGAATATATGTTTTTAATATTTAATGTAAATATTATACATATATTTAATATATTTGTATTTGATTAATTAATTAATTATTTAATTGTTAAATGATTAAATTAATTAAAATATAAATATCTTACATTAGGATATTTGAAGTAAATGATATTAGTTGCCTTTGTTGACTTAATTAAATATTTAATAAAGTGTTATTAGGATATTTATGCAAGTTGACTAAATGAATTTGAAATGAAAAATGAAATTACTAAACTTGTATTTGGCTTTATGAATTTCAGCCAAGGCAAATGTTGTCCAAGTATATATTGTTTTCATTTTCTTTTCATTTGTTAACCTAATACACTTTACTAAAAGAAACTCCATTGAATAAGCCAAAGGAAACTTGAGAAAAGAAAGACAAAAATAAAGAAAGCTTGGATTTTAGTAAGTTTCTTGAACTTGCTATTAGTAAGGAAATTGTTCCTTAGGTTCTAGGCTTTAATATATGATATTCTTAGGTTATTTATTTCTTTGTTCCTTGTGGTTTTTGTTGATGGAAGTTTTGATGGAGATGTAAAGCCTGTGTGATGAAGGAAGTGTATGACTATTGTAGTAATAAGCTTTCTTTTAAGGTTTTGGAAACCATGTTGCTAATCTAGAGTTGTTGACCCACTCTTAGATGACCTAGATTTGATCTTGAGTTGTTTCATTGTGTTGAGGCTTGAATTGGATGTGAGAATGATGATTGAACTAATTGATTTAATGTATTTGGTCTAATTTGTCCAATTTGTGGAAATTGAAAAATTAGGATTCATGACCAATTCCAAATTTGGGGATTTTCATATATGTTGTGCATTTGGATGTGTATATGATACATATAAAGTTTCATGTTCATTGGATTGCATCTTGATGTGTTTTGATGCATGAAATCACAAAGTGCACAATTGTGCACCTTGGAGGGGCTCTCGGCCTTGGAGTCAAATTTGGGGATTTTGGTGCTTTTGGTGTTTTGATGTTTTGAACATGCTAAGTTCATCTTAAAAATGATTTAGAATCATTCAAAATTGATTAGATCAATTTCGGACTAAAATGGACAAAATACCAATGTAAGGGTAATTTGGTAAATTCACTTGAATATGATTCATTTGAATTTTGTTTCATAATTTGATTATTGGATAATTAAATAAATGTGTTTATTTAATTAATCCGAGAAAAAGTTTTGAAATCGGAAAATTTTGATTTTCCCGCTTCCGTTGCGTTACCGGATTCACCCCCTAAAAACCCCTACAAAATGGTATCAGAGCGAGTCTGATTCTAGGCCACCTAAAATGATTAGCCTTCATTGAATCAATGTTTAATCATGTTTTCTTGACTTTATGCATGCTTATTAGAATCTAAATTGGTTAGATTTAGGGTGTATGACACTTAGCGGAAAATCCATAATTAATAAGGTTTGAATGTAGTTATGTATTTGATGCATGTTATATGGTCCGTCTTGTCAATACGGTTTATGAATACTTCTTTGTGACTACATCCGAGACCGTGCCTCTATTGTGAGGGTGTAGCCGATAAAGATTTATTTATATCATATGTATATCAGATACTAGGTAAATTCAAGTAAAAGCGGAATTCTGAATGTGCCATAGCTGTCAGGATTACGCAAGTAACTTGAGTTTATCATTGACGAGTTTAACCTTGGTACGTCTCCTTGTGGGCCTGCCTTCGCAGTGACAACGAGAAACGACCAAGACCGGAAACCCATGAGTCATTAGAGAATGATTGACAAATGAGTTGTCTACCTGATGAATATACGTAGGCGAGACCGTGCCTCTGCTGTGAGCCGAAATATATTCACGGGATCCACCTTTCACTATTAGTATTTAATTTAATTATTAAATCTTTGTATTATGTTTGGGGATTACAGTACTGCATGATTTAATGGGAGGGGCATTTTTAGATTAAAAATCCATGATCTAGTTTATGCTTTTGATATTATATGAAACTGTTTATTTTCTGCTAACCGTTTTTCGTGATCTATATGATAGATTGGCGATGGCGGCACAATCCACAAATCAGTTTGTGCGTATGCTTGATGCGAACAAACTGAAAGGCGCTAAGAACTTCGCTGACTGGGAATTGGATTTGAGGATTGTCCTCGATTCCGAAAAGTTGGGATATGTTCTTGAGGGTCTGTTGCCCCTTGCTGTGGGTGCGGATGCTTTGGAGGAGGAACGCCAAGTTTTTGAAACTTGGAAGGATGATGATTTAAGGGTTAAATCATACATCCTTAGTTCACTGTCTCCGAAACTCAAGCAACAATACTATGGTATGCTAGATTCTTATAGTATGATGACGCGATTGAGACAATCGTTTGAGAACCAAGAACAAGTGATTGTTCACAAAGTCGCCATGGAACTGTTCCATGCGCGTCTGGATGAGGGGCAAAATGTTAGCCCACATGTTCTTCAGATGATCGATTTGATCGATCAATTGAGGCAACATAATCTCATCTTGAATGACATTCTCGGTAGGAGTGTCATTCTTGGTTCACTACCAGCTTCATTTCGCCAGTTCGTGATGTACTTCAACATGCACGGGACTGTCTGTACCTACCACGAGCTACATAGGATGTTGCTCACGGCAGAAGAGGACCTTAAGAAGGGATTACCGACTCGCCCTCCTAGATCTACTTCTCTTTCTGCTTCTTCCCAAGGATGGTCCAAGGGAAAGAACAAGAAAGGCAAGAAGAAGAATAAGGCTTTTGGTCCTCAACAACATGCGAAGATTGCTAAGCCCAAAAGGGCTTCTGAAGACAAATGCCACCACTGCGGCAAAGTCGGGCATTGGAAAAGGAACTGTCCTGATTACATCGCCCAGCTGAGGAGAGACAGAGCATCTACATCAGGTACCTTTATTTTTCCAGTTATTGATTTATCTTTGGCTTGTGAAGCCGTTACATCCAACTGGATTTTAGATTCTGCTTGTCCCATTCACATTTGCAATTCGTTGCAGGTGCTGAAGGAAAGTAGGAGGCTGAAGCCCGGGGAGATGCAGTTGCGGTTCGGGAGTGGAGACTCTTTGGATGCAGTTGCAGTGGGAGTATGCGAGATCTCATTGCCGAATGAGACACTTTTGTTAAATGAATGCCATTTTGTACCTGGATGTGTAGCTAATATTATATCACTTTTTGTATTGGATACAGAGGCTTTTGTATTAATATTAAGAATAGTTCTTTATATTTATATAATAGTAATAATATTCAGATCCTTTGTTGTCCAAACCAGCATGGTCATTATACATTGCAAACTTCAAAAGATATATTAAATACTGGAGTTAATAAACGTAGTTTACCTGTAATTAATAATACTGAACTTTGGCATATGAGACTTGGTCACATTGGCGTTAAACGCCTTACCCAATTGGTTAGGAATGGTTTGATACCAGATCTTACCATTGAATCCTATCCAACTTGTGAATCCTGTATTCAGGTAAGATGACCAAAGCCCCATTTTCTGGTGTTGGACACCGTGCCATTAACTTACTGGAACTCGTACATTCTGATGTATGTGGTCCACTAAGTCAAACTGCTCACAGTGGTTATTCGTACTTCGTTACCTTTACCGATGATCTGTCACTGTACGGTTATGTCTATTTGATGCGACATAAATCGGAAACCTTTGAAAAGTTCAAAGAGTTCCGAAATGAAGTAGAAAAAACAAACTGGTAAATAAATTAAATGCCTTCGATCAGATCGAGGCGGCGAATATATGAGTGGTGAGTTCATGGATTATATGAAGGAGAATGAGATTCTCGCTCAATATACTCCTCCAGGTACTCCACAGCACAATGGAGTATCTGAGAGGAGAAATCAGACTTTATTGGATATGGTCCGATCAATGTTGAGTTTCACAGATTTGCCCTATTATTTATGGGGCTACTCTCTCTTAACAGCCGCACATCTTTTGAACAAGATTCCTTCAAAAGCTGTTCCTACGACTCTGTATAAGATATGGTTCGGTAGGAGACCAAATCTTAATTATATTAAGGTTTGGGGTTGTCCTGCCTATGTCAGGGTGACTCAGCAGATAAGCTTTCGCCTCGAGGGCAAAAGTTTAGGTTTGTCGGATATCCTTCGAATACGAGGGGATATCTGTTCTATGATACCGAGCATCGAAATGTATTCGTAGCTCGCTTCGCAAAATTTCTAGAAGTAGAATTTTTGTCAAAAGGTGGTAATCATAGACAGGTTGAGCTTGATGAAGTCCAACCTGAAAACAACGAACTAACGGAGGAACCTGAAGTTCAAGTAGATGAAGGACCTTCAACACACACACTCCGTAGGTCGGAAAAGGTATCTAGACCTCCTGAACGCTTGTATTTGATACAAGAAAAAGAGTCTGGATGTTCTCTTAGTTGAAGAGACAGATCATTTCACCTATAGAGAATCGATGTTGGACATCGACTCCGTGAAATGGCAAAGTGCCATGAAATCCGAGATAGACTCAATGCATGAAAATCAAGTTTGGGACTTGATTCCGCTTCCCGAAGGAATTGTTCCTATCGGTTGTAAATGTGTTTACAAGAGGAAGCGGGGGCCTGATGGTAAGGTTGAGACTTACAAGGCCCGACTGGTAGCAAAAGGTTACATGCAGCGACCTGGCGACGACTACGATGAAACTTTTTCACCGTAGCAATGCTTAAGTCTATCCGGATTTTGCTTTCTATAGCTGCGTATCATGACTACGAGATTTGGCAAATGGATGTCAAAACGGCTTTTCTAAATGGATTTCTTGATGAAGAAATCTATATGGAACAGCGAGAAGGTTTGCGTCCAGCGAAAACTCGGGCATGGGTGTGTAAGCTTAAGAAGTCCATTTATGGACTTAAACAAGCTTCACGAAGTTGGAATCTTCGATTCGACGAGATTATTAGATCGTCTGGTTTTCTCAAGAATTCGGAAGAATCCTGTGTGTATCAGAAGGCCAGTGGGAGCATGGTCGTATTTTTAGTCCTATATGTTGATGACATCCTAATCATTGGGAATGATTTAGGTATGTTACAAAGCGTCAAAGCGTACCTCTGTAAGAATTTCTCCATGAAGGACCTGAGAGAAGCTTCCTATTTTAGGGATAAAAACTCTATAGAGATAGACAAAGGAGGCTGATTGGGTTACCAATCAACGTACGTAGATAAGATCTTGGAACGGTATAGTTTTGGTAACTGTAAGACAACAAACATACCGTTCAGACATGGGATTCATCTTTCTAAGAAGATGTGTCCACAAACAGAAGATGAGAAGTTAGAATGTCTAACCAACCTTATGCTCCGTGTTTGGGTAGCATAATGTATGCCATGTTATGTACGAGGCCTGATATCAGTTTCGCTGTTAGCGTAACTAGTCGATATCAGTCCAATCCAGGTAATGACCATTGGATGCCCATTAAACATATCCTAAAGTATCTCAAAGGTACCAAGGATAAGTTAATAATTTATGGAGGAAACGAACTGCAGGTTAATGGGTATACAGACTCCGATTTTCAATCGGATCCCGATGATAGAAAGTCTACATCTGGATTTGTCTTTACCCTTAACGGAGGTGTAGTTTGTTGGAAGAGTTCCAAACAGGGATCGACAGCTGATTCCACCACTGAGGCAGAATATATTGCAGCTTCTGAAGCTGCAAAAGAGGCTGTGTGGATAAAGAACTTTATCACAGAATTGGGAGTTGTCCCAAGTATCGAGAATGTGATTCCGTTATACTGTGATAATACTGGAGCCATTGCGCAAGCAAAGGAACCGAGGGCGCATCAGAAGTCGAAGCATGTGGAACGCAAGTACCATAGCATTCGAGAGATCGTGTCGTGAGGGGATATTGCCGTGTGCAAAGTACCGAGTGAAGATAATGTAGCAGACCCGCTGACGAAGGCCATACCTCCGAAGTTGTTTGATAAAACACGTGGAGTCGATGGGTATTAGATACAATCGATATTGGCACTAGAGCAAGTGGGAGATTTTGTTGGGGTTGGTGCTCAGAGCGCCAATTCCCGGTTGTATTTCTTATGAATACTTCTGTAAAATATTATATTATGAATAATATATGCACTTTCTATAATATAATCTATCTTTTAAATGGTAAAGACGTAATGACCTTAGAATGATTAGTCATGGTACTGTTGCAAAAGCGTCGCAACGGACATTGAGTAGTATCATGACGTTGTCATTCTCAGACAGTTCCTGGTCAAGGTTTACACTACTTGGTCAGTATAGTAAACCCGTTGAGACCGATACATGTCGTATACTGGAATATATGATTCCAATGGTTTCTCAATGAACCATAAGTCTTGGAGACTAGTATAGACGTGTAGGTGTTTATACGGATAAACACTGAACGACTCACCGAAGATTCTTAATGGATGGTACACCAGCGTCAATAAGAATCTTCTCGGGTTGAGTAGCACTTGTGATTCTTAGACTTGAGATGCCATTGTGGGCACATGAGACATCTTCTACACTTAGATGGCAGTCACGTCACCGATCTATTAGATCAGACCTCCGCCTGTTCGTTGGGTGTAGATAGATCCTCAGGGTGTCCTATGTGTATCAAGATAGGATCCGTCAGTTCTGTGTACCAGAGCATAGGTAGTCCATATGATTAGCAATCAGATAAAACCATGGGCCCGTGGTAAAGTTTAGAAGCTAGTTCTAAACATTCTTTTAGAGATTGCTAATGGAATAGTCGACTGGATAATCCCCATAGAGATTTGACGTTTACATCTATATTTCTGGGATTTATCCGGATACCTGTGACGAGGAATTATACATTTTCCATGACCTCGACCTGTATGGTTCATCGAGATTATCCGTGATCGTCATAATCTACGGGTGGATAGATTATGGACACGAAATTAGATTTCGTGACGGATATACCTGAATCTAGAGAGTCTCAATAATGAAACATACTCGTAGAGCACTAGAGCAACATTAATAAATAATATTGATTATTTATAAAGTCGTTTAAAGGTTAAACGCAAGTTAAGTGCTAAAGGGACTAGATAGTCATTTGCCTAATTATTGTGTATTTATATTTAATACTTGATTAATTTAAATACACATTAATTAATAGTCAAAATGAGTTATTTGACTATATTCTAAATGAATATATGTTTTTAATATTTAATGTAAATATTATACATATATTTAATATATTTGTATTTGATTAATTAATTAATTATTTAATTGTTAAATGATTAAATTAATTAAAATATAAATATCTTACATTATGATATTTGAAGTAAATGATATTAGTTGCATTGTTGACTTAATTAAATATTAATAAAGTGTTATTAGGATATTTATGCAAGTTGACTAAATGAATTTGAAATGAAAATGAAATTACTAAACTTGTATTTGGCTTTATGAATTTCGGCCAAGGCAAATGTTGTCCAAGTATATATTGTTTTCATTTTCTTTTCATTTGTTAACCTAATACACTTTACTAAAAGAAACTCCATTGAATAAGCCAAAGGAAACTTGAGAAAAGAAAGACAAAAATAAAGAAAGCTTGGATTTTAGTAAGTTTCTTGAACTTGCTATTAGTAAGGAAATTGTTCCTTAGGTTCTAGGCTTTAATATATGATATTCTTAGGTTATTTATTTCTTTGTTCCTTGTGGTTTTTGTTGATGGAAGTTTTGATGGAGATGTAAACCATGTGTGATGAAGGAAGTGTATGACTATTGTAGTAATAAGTTTCTTTTAAGGTTTGGAGACCATGTTGCTAATCTAGAGTTGTTGACCCACTCTTAGATGACCTAGATTTGATCTTGAGTTGTTTCATTGTGTTGAGACTTGAATTGGATGTGAGAATGATGATTGAAGTAATTGATTTAATGTATTTGGTCTAATTTGTCCAATTTGTGGAAATTGAAAAATCAGGGTTCATGACCAATTCCAAATTTGGGGCTTTTCATATATATTGTGTATTTGGATGTGTATATGGTACATATAAAATTTCATGTGTTTTGATGTGTTTTGATGCATGAAATCACAAAGTGCACAATTGTGCACCTTGGAGGGGCTCTCGGCCTTGGAGTCAAATTTTGGGATTTTGGTGCTTTTGGTGTTTTGATGTTTTGAACATGCTAAGTTCATTAAAAATGATTTAGAATCATTCAAAATTGATTAGATCAATTTCGGACTAAAATGGACAAAATACCAATGTAAGGGTAATTTGGTAAATTCACTTGAATATGATTCATTTGAATTTTGTTTCATAATTTGATTATTGGATAATTAAATAAATGTGTTTATTTAATTAATCCGAGAAAAAGTTTTGAAATCGGAAAATTTTGATTTTCCCGCTTCCGTTGCGTTACCAGATTCACCCCCTGAAAAACCCCTACAATTAGGTGTAAGTAAACTTTGTCTACCACTTTGATTTAATATAATTAAATCTAAATAAATTTCAACCATTCGATTAGTTCATTGTCTATCACTTTAATTTAATCCAGTTAAATCAAGCCAAATACACATATGATTATATATTTTTATAATTACCAAAATATCCTCCAATGATAGAGATATTTATGAAATTACAACAAAATCCTTGTGTGATTATTAATTTGGATTAATCAAATTAATCTCAATTGGTCAAATAAATAATTAATGTTATCCAATAACACTTAGTTACTTTGATTGATAATTATAATATCAAATATTATATATTATCAAATATTATCGGCTACCCGAGTGCTCAACAAGTACACTTCATATTGTGAGACTCTCTAACTCTAGACACGTTCGTCATATAAGTCTAACTTATATGTACGTAATTCGACCACCTCTGAATTTGCGAAGAACACGAACAACATTTTTGAACTATACAAGTCGAGGTCATCCCATATGTTTAACAATCCCTCCATCGTAGGCTATCCGAGTTATGCTTAGGAAACATATATTACACCGTCAAGTTTTCAAGACGTGCATCTCATATTGTCGACATGTCCACGATTCTTTACAACTAATCAGAACATCATTTATGATATATATGCGATCAACCTTAGGTGATCGGTTTTGGCCAAAGTTTTAAAAATCGTGACTTAATCACATGGATACCTAAACCCTTTATACTACACATACAGACCGACAAATCTTATCTTGATACACAATTGATCAATGAGTGCATCGGTCCACACCCAACAAACATCTAGCGGTCAGACCATGAAAAGTCTCTAACATAATGACATCAAAGTGTGGGTGATCACACACAAAATCAATGTTATCCTATAATCAAAGAATTGCATATGTTACTCGACAAAAGGAGATTCATATTGACGATGGTGTGTACTTCCGACTAATAGGTATCACTTGTGAATCATTCAATATTCGCTCCAACAATACCCACATGTCTATACGAACTTCCATTACTCATGGTCCATTGGGTTAGACCATTGGAACTTCAATTCCAATATACGATATGTGCTAGTAACAATATTTACTTTAAGAATAGTTTATAATAATAATACTACCTCAATGTCGGACCACCCGGTATCCAGTGTTACTACATGACTATTTTACAGTTGATGTCACTCTAAACATATTTATATATCAAACTTATATGCATTATGACATAATAATTACCATTAACAATGTTGAAATGAAAATATATTAATTTATTAATAAATAATAAAATATAATGTACAATAAATTATTCGGATTAACACTCCAAACACCAACTACAACATATTTTTTATATATAGAAGTTGAGAAATATCTTTTTTCTTAAGTTGTCCATTTATGCATCTTTATTTTTGAGACTGTCCATGTAAATGTATGTATTATTAATATTTAAAATGAATCACTAATATTTAGAATGAGTTATTAATATTTTTTTTTAAATAAGAGTTATTAATATTCAACTCTTCATATTCTTCCACCTCTAATATTTTATTTTCCCAAATCCTCCAAACTTATCGTTTTTCAAGATTATTAATTATTGAAAATACGTTAATTTAAAACATATAGTTTTAAATGAGTTATTAATATTTAATTTTTCATATTCTTCAATCTCCACCCTTGCATTTTCCTAACTTTTTCAAACTCTTCATTTTCTTATATTATTAACCATTAAAAAGTTGTTAATTAAATATTTATTTGTTTCAAATGAATTATTAATTGTTAACTTTTCTCATTATTTGTTAACTCTCACTTATTTATTAGTATAAATTCAATAGTCATAAATTATATTAAGTCAAGTGTTTGTAGCATAGCCAAATCTATAGTTACATTAAGAGATTTGCCATACATCAATAAAAAGATACAAAATAAAATAAGTTAGAAATCACATTTATTAATCTGATAAAATGTTAAAAAAATTGTATTACTTGAATAATTATAATTGAAGGTATGATATAAATTAATTTATTTTCTTATATTTATTATATATCATATTTATCTTTAATAAGATGAGTCACGATTAAAAAGCGAAAAAATAAAACGTTGATAAAATAATAAAATATACAGAGAGTATTAGAAAGAGCGATAGACAAGTGGGGGTCAACGAGAAGTTGAAAATTTGAAATAAATATCGTTTTTTCACGATTCCTCCATTTTTCATTTTCCATTTCCTTGTTTTTCGATTTGAAAAACTCAGCAGCTGAATTGACACAAACAATACAAAAATATGCGTTTTTAGTTTCTAGAAAGCTCAGCCGCTTAATTGACTGACGCTAAATACGTTTCTAGTTTCTACGTTTTTTTTTTTGTTTTTTTTTTATTTTTTATTTTCATCGTCTCAGCAGCATGGGGAATTGTTGCTCCGACACCGGCGGCGGTACGGCTGCCGTAGGCGGTACGGCTGCTCTTTCTAACGCCGCCGCTTCAAACGACGCCGTCGACTGGTTCCTCAAGTCTCGCGGCCGCCACGGCTTGTACTCTCAGATCGAGGTCACCGATCCTGTTTCTCAAATGCTCGAATCTTTTTCATTTTTCATTTCTCATTTTGCAAACTAACGCTCTTATTTATTTATTTTTTTAAAGTCAAAATTTAATTCATGTTTAGAAATTAGCTTACGCTTTATAGTATTAATGCTGATTTTTCAATAACGGCTGTGCAGTTATCGTTTTCGGCTGCTGATTTGCGTGACAGAGATGTGTTCTCCAAGGTTTGTTGATGCTTCTTGCTTCATATGCCTGATAATTTTTAGATGAATTAGGTTTTCTTTTTTGTATTTTCATGTCTTTAGTAAGCAAATATTTGTCAATTAATGATGATTCAATTTTTATTTTTATTTTTTTGAATTATGTATTTGAGAAATTGAATTATAAAGAAGAATCTGGAAATGTCAAGGGGATTGTTAATTGTTACTCTTGAAAACTAGTAGAATGTTGTTTTAGAAGCTCAATTTAATTAGGAAATTATGCGTTTGAATTGACTAGACGTTCTATTTTTGGTCACAGTAATTTTACGTAATAAATTCTGCTTGATTTGATTCAGAGTGATCCTATGCTGGTGGTTTATGCGATAGCAAGAGATGGAGCAGTTGTTGAAGTAGGCCGTACTGAAGTAGTTCTTAATTCACTCAATCCTAAATGGATTATGAAACATACAGTTACATATCAATTTGAGGTTGTGCAAACTTTGCTGTAAGTTCAATTGTTTCCAGTTTCCAGCTCTAATTATTATTATTGCTAACACACAAGTATTTGATACGATAAGCTGTAAATTACGGAATTTCGATTTATGGCAGGTTTCGTGTATATGATGTCGACACTCAGTTTCACAATGTAGATGTGAAGGTACCTTTTCTTTTTTATACTATGGTGTCTGTTTGTTAGTTTTATAAAGAAAGAACTATATTTGCATGCACCTTTTAATTGATAAAAGTCTGATTTAATAATACCATCTGCTCAAAAATACCATAAGTTTTCTTCTTGTACTTGTCATAATTTGGGGCAATGTCTATTTTCAATTATCAATTATTGTTTAATAAATTTTAAAGGTAAATTTAGCAAGTTAACAGTGAAATTCTGCCTTCCCAGAATTCTATTTGCTTTATATGTACAAGAAAAAGTAAAAAGAATTTGCTACATTTTACTTTTATTTTTATTGAAACACGGTCCATGATATCAATGCATAATAGATGATTCAACTTATGCAGATGCTTAAGCTGGATGAGCAGCAATTTCTTGGTGAGGCAACTTGTAAATTGTCTGAGGTATGATATGAAAGTAATGGTTGCAGTTGAGAACCTAAATGCTAAAATGTTGAAAGTCCTTTTTTAAAAAAAAATCTTATACGCCCATTTGATATTCTTATTTATCTATGTATAGATTGTCACAAAAACGAACCGGTCACTGACCATAGATCTCGTACATAGAGAAGAATTTAACCCATCAAACCCTCCAAAACACCATGGAAAGCTTATTGTGCATGCCGAAGAATGCATAAACTCAAAGACTACCACTGAGTTGATATTAAGGTGTTCGGATTTGGAATACAAGGATCTCTTCTCAAGAAATGTATGGATACTGATTATTAATTTTCTATTGATCTTTAGTAGATATGATGAAAATGATTATGAGAACATCAGTTATATTTGGTCTTATTCTGCAGGACCCATTTTTGGTGATATCAAAAATTGTGGAGAGTGGGATGCCTATCCCTGTGTGTAAAACAGAGGTCTTAAAGAATGAAATCAAACCGACATGGAAGTCTGTGTTCTTGAATATTCAGCAAGTCGGAAGCAAGGTATCATATGAGTTTTTCTACAGGGAGATAAAATCTCCCAACTAGAAGAAATGTGGTATCCTGCAGTTTAGGCATATTTTAGTGATTCTGTTATATATTTGTGGCATGCCGTATGGTTCATATCTTTTGTTTTATTTGTATTTTTCAAATTTAGTTTCCATTGGCTGTGCCAGACTGCCCGTTTTTAATTATATTGGGAGTTTGGTGGCATGCATTAGGATCATTTTACATGTCTGACATATGAAACTTTTTCCTGTCATATATTCTGTTCCTTGCATTTTATTATCAATCCCTAATTTTCTTTGAGATAAGGAGTTATAACTTATAAGCATGAATTTTTTATGGGTTTCACTGTTATCATCAAAGTATGTGACTATGTGCTGACATTCAGTGCTTCTGACTTGCAATTATATTAATAACACAGAATTTTGTTATTGAGTATGAATTTTGAGATATGTCTGTACACTTCTGATAGAAACCTCCAAATCCCTCAACGATGGCACAACAACTCACACCAAGAACATAACTAAAATATACTTTTATTCATGAAAAATTAACTGAAATCACAAGATAGTTGAAGGTGAATAGGTTTACCAGCCCTTGCACAACTTAGAGGTGTTGGCAATCTCCTTAGGGTTTCCCCTTCCCATCCCAATTCCCAAATTCACAAAATGATAGCATACCCCAAACAAAATAGAGCATCTTAATTTATATCTAAACCCTAAATGAAATGAAAAGACTAAGGTGCCCTCTAATTTTTACCCTTCTAACATTTGGGTCCTAACAACATCCCCTTATCTGTTCCTTGCTAGATATCTTATTCTCATGTTATTCTGTAAATTAATCTGCAGGACAGTCCGTTAATAATAGAGTGCTTTAACTTCAACAGTAATGGGAAGCATGATTTAATTGGGTAAAATGAACCCTCTCTGTTTCTCTCTCTCTTTTTATTGTTTGTTATTTTGTTTTTCCTTTCCTTGCTTTCCTATTTCTCCAGATATATTTAGACCCTAACAGAGTTCATGACTGTTTGTTTTTCATTTCATCAGAAAGGTTCAGAAATCACTAGCAGGCTTGGAAAAACTTCATTCTAGTAGGCAAGGAGAAAATTTGGTTTTACCCACTGCGGCTGGGAATAATCACCA
Source organism: Zanthoxylum bungeanum (assembly GCA_019454045.1). NCBI lineage: Eukaryota > Viridiplantae > Streptophyta > Magnoliopsida > Sapindales > Rutaceae > Zanthoxylum > Zanthoxylum bungeanum. Next base: position 77,988 of record SKCR01032235.1, on the reverse strand, counting down.
GAAGGTTATTGCTGTAGGAGTTGATTCCATCCTGAAATTTTCCATCCCTCTTTCTTAACTTTTGCTTTTATTGCAGACACTAAACAGCCAACTTTTTGTGGATAAGTTCTCTGAGAGTGTTCAACATACTTTCCTGGATTACTTGGCTGGGGGATTTGAACTGAACTTTATGGTGGCTATTGATTTCACTGGTATTTGACTATGCATTTAACTGAAGTTACAAAGCATAAAATTCTTTCTCGATTCTTTATAATTGTATGCAAACTGTTAAGCTGACTTATCAGTTTTGTCAGCTATGCATGCATGGTAATACACACTCTTGTCTTGATCCTTATTTACAGCTACGGCTATCTATGGCTATCTTATTGAAGTGTTATCTTTTAATTTCCCATACTTATCACTTAAGGTGTGAATGCATACTCATTTATAAACATCTATGTCAATTAGAGCAATTTTTTGCCACTCCCGTAGCACTTTGTCACTTCAGCACATGCTCGACCTCTATTTTCAATAGTTACTGTCAGTACTGAAGTCGAAATCATGTGATGTATTAAATCATCATCTATATTTGATGCATCACATGATTTTGACCTTTTCACATGATTTTGACCTTTTTTGGTAGTTAGTGTGAGTATTAGAATTTAAACTATTTCTTTTTATGAAATCAAGTTTTCCATCTGAACTTATTCTTGTTTCATGTGTATCAGCTTCAAATGGGAATCCCCGTCTCCCTGATTCCTTGCATTATCTTGATCCCTCAGGACGGCTAAATGCTTATCAGAGAGTGAGAAATGATTCTCTCTTTATCTATTTTATAAGTTTCTGTTATTGTGGATCCATGTAAACATATAGCATTTCCAGGCAATCTCAGAGGTTGGAGAGGTGTTGCAGATTTATGATACTGATAAGCGCTTTCCTGCATGGGGTTTCGGAGCAAGGCCAATCGATGGTCCAGTCTCGCACTGTTTCAACTTGAATGGAAGCAATAGTTACTGTGAGGTGAACAGTTGTTGAGCATAAGCCTTTTGTCATTGACTTGGATGTCCTTTTTCTTGTTCACGACTTCTTGCCTCTGTCTTAAGGTGATATGAATCAATCTCTCTCAGGTAGAAGGAATCCCTGGAATTATGATGGCATATACAAGTGCTCTCCATAATGTAAATCTTGCCGGGCCTACACTTTTTGGACCTGTCATCAGCAATGCTGCACTAATTGCCGGCCAGTCTCTTGCCAACCGTGGGCGAAAATACTTTGTTTTGTTGATAATAACGGTGAGAATAAGAAATGGAAATTCAGTTTGACTTTTTTTTTTGTGAAATTCTAAGATTTCGGTAGTAAGAATGGAATCTATGGGTAAACATGCATAATGTCAATATGTTTTCTTACCATTCACGAATTATTTCGTTTTGGGAATTCCTTCTCTACACCACTCTTCTTAAAAAAAAGTCAACATAAATTCCGCCATTTTCTTTTTTGGCAGAATCCAATAATTTTACTTTTGTGACGATAGGTTGTTTGTTCTTCGAAGAACAGAATTCACATTCTGTTGTGTTCCCACTGCTCTGAAATTTGTTAATATTGTTTTAGGATGGAGTAGTAACTGATCTGCAAGAAACGAAGGACGCCATAGTGAAAGCATCTGACCTACCGTTATCAATTCTCATTGTAGGAGTTGGAGGAGCTGACTTCAAAGAAATGGAGGTATCTTATTCGCTTCCGCGCTTCCCTGCAAGGATTATTATTAGTATTATTCTTCTTCTTTTCTTTTTTGGGTCATATGAGCACAAGTACTGTTGTATCTGAAATATCTGTCGTTTGTAGATTCTAGATGCTGACAAGGGAGAGAGGCTTGAAAGTTCAACAGAACGTGTTGCTTCACGTGATATAGTGCAATTTGTTCCTCTTAGGGATGTACAGAGTAAGTCACCGCATCATATTCGGGTATCAGAATTGCTTTTGGCTTGTGGTAACATCTGATTCCTTTGCAGGCGGAGAGCTTTCTGTGGTTCAAGCACTTTTAGCAGAATTACCATCGCAATTTTTAACATACATGCGGACCAGAGAAATCCAACCAAGTACTTGATCTGTATAAAGAATGTACATATGAAACATTATTTTCTATTACTCGCTTTCATGCCATGAGTTTGCAGTTTCGTCTTTCATCATGCCAATGCCGCAGTTTCTAGGGTTTTGATCACGCCTCTCCCATTTACTTGAAAATGATACATCGATCGTGCCTACCTGAAGATACCAGGCATGTCGGTTATCACATTTCAGGGAAAATTTTATCAAGTGGCTGACACAGCATCTCACCAATCAGCCGAGGCTGGCTTCGCAGGAATAATGGTTTACAACAGCTGCCAGCTTGAAAATACTTTTTTCCTGGGTTTTTTTGGTTCCAGCTGCAGAAAGTATCAATGGAACAAGGTGGTATGAGAAATTGCGAGAAACATTTTATTTTACAGCTTCTGTGCTCAAAAGTTCACAAATTTGTTTTCACGGTTTTCTACTGTATGTTTTTCAGTTTACAACATGTCTGTTTTATTTAGGGTTGGCAATTTGGATGGATATTTTGGATATCCGTTAATATCCATCCAATAAAATATTTGATAAAATATTTGATATCCGTATTTTAATGGATAGTGAATATCTATAATGGATATTGGACGGTTATGGATATCAGTATTGGTCATATTAGATATCTATTATCCATCCAATAACTAAAGATGAGATTGTATGATTTATTTATGTTGAAATTGATTTCCAAAATTGTGTTGAATTGCCGGTGTTGTATGAGTTGTAGCTTAGATGTGATAATCGTATAAAGGTGTTGTATGAATTGTAGCTTAGATGTGATAATCGTATAAACTTTGAACTTTATAAGTGTTGAATAAATTTACATTGAATTGATATATTTGGAGTAAATGAATTAGGTATATAAGATATCATATATTTGTTAATATATTTTTGATTTTGTGGATATTTTGGATGAATGCGGATATTAACGTTGATGGACGGATACAGATGTGGATACTAACCATGAGAATTTTAATGGATATAGATAGGTTGTGGATATAAGGTTTTGGATGCGAATACGAATATGGATATCTCAAAAATTGAGGATATTTTACTCCTAGTCATCCCTAATTTTATTTGTTCGTTTGCCGTATATGAATTCATTCACCCATTTTGTTCATTCAAAAACTTAAATACGAAAATATAATTGCATCTCTTAGCCTTTCAACCTTGATTTAACAATTGGACAATATCATGTAAAACACTGTAGGCTTTTTTTTTTTTGTAAAGTGATTCTAAAATATAAAATAAACTTTTATTAGGATTTGTACATTAAATCAAATCATATTTGCTAATAATTTATGATCATGATAAAAGAAATATATTTAGATATGAATAGCATGCAAAAGTCGGGCTTTTACCTATTTCACTTAAACTCAGAATGAATAATTTGATGATGGATTTTTAATGATTCCAAAAAAAAAAAAAAAAGCAAGCGAAAATCGTGCCTAACGTGATCAATTTATTATTTTAATGTTCTGGTAATAAACATGGTCATGCATTAATTTTTTATAACAGGAATCTTGTCTCTTGTGTAATTATCCACTGATACTAGCGTAAGATAAAAACTAAAAAAGTGAATTTGCGCCCGCCTTTTATTATTTAATCAAAGATCTTGGCATGCATTAATTACTCCTCAACTTGGGGTGAAAAAATTTACAGTAAAAATTCAATAATACATTATCTTATTTGTTAAATAAATAATAATTTTATTTTATATAATTTTTATATATTGTTTGTACAATTTTTTGTCAAAAGAGCTTGTAAGGTTCAAATCTCATGAGACACAGTTTCAACAAGGGGTGTTTGATCAAGTGAATCGGCCTCCAAGGGGCACAAGCGCACAAATTACAGTCATAAGATTACAAAGCTACGAAATAAAATGCTCGTATTGAGTCTTCATTCTCCCTTTTTTTTTTTTCCTTTTTGCATGAGTGAGCTTTTTATAGTGGAACTCGTTAACTGCTCGGACGGTTTCACTCCGCAAACTTCTCTGCAACTGCTGGATCATGCCTCTAACTGTCGGGTTATGTGCCATAACTGCCTGATCATGGGGAACTGTCAAATTATGTGCGATGAACTGTCAAGTCGTGGGTAGCACTGTCTAACCGCTAAACCGTGGGATCAACTGCAGCATGTATTAATCGTCCTGACTCGTTTGCCGTCCTAGTCGTTGTGTCGTCTGGCGATTGTTCTAGTTGCTCTTCTCATTGTCGCCCTGTTTGTAAATCGTTTCGTGGCGGGGTACCTGTTCGCTCGTCCTAGGGCGATTTTATTTTGTCAACATTTGTCTCCCAAATTCACCTTGATCGAGTTGGAAGTGAAATCGAGGTGAATTTTCAATTTGGATAAAGTCGGGTATATATTTAATGGCCGCATACTGGTGTCGGCCTGTAGGTTTTCGCCCTATTGTCTATTGTGTGTCTTACGGGCCGTCCTTTACGTTCCCTATGTGAGCCCATCATTTCTTCAATAAATGTGCGACCTTCCTCACACGTTTCATCATGACGCCTATTAATGAGCCGTTTTTCGCGTAATTTCAGTGTCATTGCACGTCACACGTCACCCTTATCTTTTACATCGAACCGTGTCACAACATCTGTCTAGGGCGACTCATCGTTCTTTTCATTCTCCCGCCCTTTCCTTCATTCGTCGACTTGGGTTGCGGCACTTGTCATAGGGTGAGCTTTTCGCCTTCGTTATATAAGGGCTTGGCCTGTTCTTGTTTTCACTTTACTTTCTATTTTGTAAAACTCTCTTCTTTCGTGCTTTCAACTTTTCGTGCTAATGACGTCTTCTTCTTCTGCTCCCAAAAATGACTCATCTACTTTTGGTGATTACCAAATGGCATTGGGTGACTCCTCTGTGTGTTTTCGACGTTCATATTCTTAATGAGAACTATGGCCAGTGCTCTCTAGGCCCCATCCTTATTGATGACAAAGCCATTGCCACAACCCACTTGGCTCAGTTGTTTCCTTCCACTTCTAACCTTCCTTTTTTACAACCATTGAACGTCTCTCCCTTAGCTCTGTCCAATCCCATCCGCACATGGCATTAACACGATTCTTCATTTGAGACCTGGTTCCAACGTATGTTGTTGTATGCGGATACTCGCATTTTTCTTGAAGAACATGGCTTCCATTCTTTCATCGAGCTTTCATTAGCTTTGTCCTCTTTTGATCGAAATATGTTCCCCAACTCACTACTCTTTTGGTCTTCTGATTACAATGTCTTTTTTTTCCATGCTGGTCCTTTCACCATTACTCTTCGCGATATCAGTGCTCTGACCGGGTTGGCCCCTCTGGGTACGACCATTTCTGCCTGTAACATATTTTGTTTCCCCCTCATTCAATGGACTCTTCGTCCTTTACGTCCTACTCTGTTTTTTTCCGTGCGTTTTCCAAATCGGCCAGTCCGGTCTCGGTGTTGGAGCGTACAACTTTCCTTCATTACTGGCTTTGCAAATATATCATTTGCGCGCCTAGACAGAAGCCCGGGCGGGTTACCTCCCTATCTCTTCGGACCTTGCCAACGATCGTCGTTTGGACCTGGCCTCCTTTTTGTTGGCTGCTATTTACTGTAGGTTGGCCGTTCTTCAAAGACAACTTCGGTCCGGGGCTTCGCTGATCGCCTCTGGCCCTCTCTGGCTCGTCCAGCTTTGGCTTAGAGCCTATTTCCCAGTCTTCGGCTCAATTGAGTCAAGTCATTCGTATCATTGTGCTGGTCTTTTGTTAGCCCAACTTCGGCCAACCTCTCTCATTCCCCACATCGTTTTTGAATACTTCTATACCATTTCTCGGGTCTATTATTTCTTCCATTTCTCTCTGGGCGACATCCCTTCTTTTGTCCATGAAATTCCCGAGTCGGAAAAGGATGAGTCAATTCATCACATATAGCACAAGTTTTTATGCAGTCGCGACCTGATTCATGACATCTTGATAGGGGCCAATGGCAAGACTGGAGTGGAGGTCTATTCGCCTAACTTCACTGCTCGCCAATTTGGTCTCGTTCGAGGATGACCTCTTCCATTCTTTCATACACGTTCTGTTTCATCAGACCGTTTTAAAGTCTTTCGCTCTCAGACATAGATCAATGCTTGTCAGAGACCCGTTCATTACTATCCTCATTTTCTCCTTGTACATCGGTTCATTCTCTTTTCGACCATTTTTGGCCGTCTAGTCGTGATAGACTTTTTTCTTTGCCTTCTGCACGGGTCTTTTCCACCATCCATTTTTCTTCCAAGTACTTAGAATCAGCGGGGGCAAAGAAACCGATTGAGGCAGCCAAGCCGAAGAAGATTAGGCTAAGCGGAAACAACCTTCCCCAACTCATAGCTCTGATTTAGACGTGCCGCTCATACGTCGGGCTAAGGTACAATCTGAAACTACAGCCCATTTTGTATGTCGGGCTAAAATACAATCTGGAATTTTATAAGTTTTGAATCTTGTGCATGTGCTTAGGACGAAACCATCTTCTGCCATGCCCAAAGCGACTCAAGCTCTGCTCCTATGATTGAGGGTCTACTTGGGGATGCTGAATCTACCAAAGTCTCGGTCATTCAACTTCCATCAAACCACGAAACGGTTGAGGCTCCCATCACGGAACAACCGCCAGAAGAGGGCAAAAAGGTTGCTACCGACCTTTCGCCTAGATCCGACCTTCAAGGTATGTAGTCAAGTATAGAATTGGACCGTTCGCGCCCGTTTGTTGAGGAAATCTCAAGGGATCATCCTTTATTTGAATGCCCCCATCGGACGATCCTGTCCCAAATGTGCAGGACCCGGATGACGAGCCTATTCGGCCAGAGCCTATTTGGCCGGATGACGGACCTCATTGGCGTCATCTCAAACGGCTTTACCCCTTGGTACGCAGAATGGCCACTACGGGGCTTATGGGGAGTTATAGGGATGTAGACGGCCTTTTTAGTTTGGCCGAATTAGAGTTATTGGAAAAGGCTCGATCTATGTATAAAGACGATGTACTTCATCGCATTTATGAAGAGGGGGATGTTATTAATATTTCTGACTCTTCCGATTCTGATTCTGCAAAGGCTCCGTCAGCAGCCGTGCCGCAACAATCATCACCTTCACGGGCAACGTCTCTGGTCCCTTTAGTGCAACCAACTTCAGCCCCTAGACAGCCGTCGTCTTCGGCTCTTTCGCCATCTCCTCCTCGGGCAACATCTCTTGTCTTTTCAGCACATGAACTTTCTACTTTTGACCAGCCGTCATCTTTGGCTCCTCAGTCTCCAACTCTTCGACCGACAGCTCATGATCCTTCAATTCAACAAATAACTGTTCTTGAATGGCCGTCATCTTCGGCCCCTCTATCTTTTTTTTCCTCAGGCAACATCTCCCGCCCCCATATCTCTGTCTCTGAGGGAAGAACCTGTATTGAGAGTCGAGGTCCCTATGGCAACAGCTGCTGAGCCGTCCAGTTCTACTCGCCATCCCGAAACTGTAAGTAATTTTTCTTTATCATTTCTTTTTCGTCTACTCTGATTTACTAACTTTGGACTTTTGTAATCAGGCGACGGATCAATTCTTGCAATCCGTCCAGGATATTTTGAGCGATCTGGATCAGTTAGCCTCTACTTCGCCCTTGCCTCCCCTATCTCCGGCCCTGGCTACAACAGACTTGGAGGCCCATTCGGGAGGTTCTTGGCCAATATGCCTCACTTATGACAATAGAGATCGGTCACTCTGCCCTGCCAGAGAATATGCTTAAATTGGAAAGGACTTCATCTGAGCTAGACTAATTGCTTGGTCTTCTTGTTTTGCCCATTTTAGCGGAAGGCCGTCTTTTTCTCCAAGACTTGTAAAGCAAGGTCCCAAACCTCATTCTTCGCTATCGAACTGTACACAGTCAAAAGGCAGGGCTGCGTGCCTCCATAACTAAGAAGGAAATGCTTCGAGCTACCGTTGATAATCTTCGACAGACCATAAGGGAAACCACGAACGAAATGGTTATTGAGGAGTCGCTGCTGCAGGATTTAGAACAACAATTACCGGAGATCTGGCGCCTTATAGAGGAAAGTTGTATGAGAAATGATGCCAAGAAAAAAGGGGTTGCCTCTCTGGTAGCTGAGGCTACTGCTATTATGGCCGAGTTCAGGGATTTGGCCCGGGTTGATTTTGAGAGGGGTCTGGCTGATCTAGTGAGGACTGATGTTGAGATGCAGAGAGAATGACAGAACTTGGGGGAGAAGTTCTCGCTCCTGAAGGATTCGCCCGACGAGCTTCAACGATCTTCGACCAGCCAATAATTATGTGTATTGTTGGGACGCTACACTCGTCTTTTTGTTTGTATTTTTGAGGACGTTTTCGTCCTGAATTAATGAAAATACATTATTTATATACTTATTTATGTTGTACATTTATTATGTTATTTGGAGAACGTTGCATTCTCGTGTTCCCACAAAGAATGCACATATTTTTTCAAGTACTCGCCGTTTATCGCCATGGCATGCCTTTTGCCATTTAGGTCTTTCAAATGATAGGCTCCATGTAACAATATTTTCTCTACCTCGAATGGGCCTTCCCAATTGGGTGACCACTTGTCATATGCAGGGTCCTTGACAACTAGTGGTAGTATGGTTTTCCACACTATCTCCCCTCTTTTGAACGATTTGGCCACGACTTTTCTATTATATCCCTTAGCCATCCTAGACTTCTACGCCTCCAAACGGTTAATAACGTCACATATGATATCGTCCAATTCTAACAAATTTTGGGTAATTACTTCACTGTAATTTTCCTCTGTCAGATCCTCTTGTAAGGCCACCCTAGTGGATTTGATATTGACTTCCACTGGTAATACGACCTATTGACCATACACTAATTGGAACGGCGTGACCGAAGTACCCGTTCGGGGTGACGTCCTGTAAGCCCACAAAGCTTGACTTAAACATTCGTCTCATTGTCCGTTATCATTTTTAGGATCAACCCTTTGAGGGTTTTGTTGGACGACGCTGCCTGGCCATTTGACTGGGGGTAATACGAAGTAGTGTTCACTAACTGAGCCCCATATTCGGTCAGGAAGTTCCTAACTTTTTCACCGTTCAGTGAGGTGCCATGATCCACCATCAACGTCCGAGGGATGCCGAATCGATGGATAATATGCTCTTTTATGAACTTGATGATTTGTTCTTGAGAGATCTCTATCACTGGGATCATTTCCACCCATTTGGTGAAGAAATCTGTAGCCACAATGATGAAGGTGTGTCTCATGTTAGATGCATGGTAGATTTTTCCTATCAAATCTATTGCTCATCCCATGAATGGCCATGGCTTAATAATGGGAGTCATTTCGGTCGCCGGTGCCCTTTGGATGGGCCCATGCTTCTGACAAGCCAGACACCCTTTCGTATATAGAATGCATGAGTCTCCCATTTTCGGCCAATAATAACCACTTCTTATGATCAACCATCCCATCTTGATCCCTATCTGTTGAGCCCCACAGACCCCTTCATGTATTTCGGCCATAATAGTCTTAGATTCGGTTGGCCCTACACATTTTAACAAAAGACCATCTTGACATTTCTTGTATAGCACGTCTCCTGATATCACGAAATTTAAGGCCCTCAGTCTTAGCTTCTGGTCTCTCCCATTCTCTGGTTGCTCTAAGAACTCTCTGATCTTTTTTCTCCAGTCGTTCACATTTCGCCATTCGTCCTGGATTTCAGTGGCCATGACGTCCATTGCGTTTTTTCGTCTCACCAAGGCTGGTTTGGCCTATTTTCTCCTGTATATGTTACTCATTCTTGTCAGTTTATACCCTGAGGCTGCTTGGGCCAATTCATTAGCCATTTCATTTTTCGCCCTTGGGATGTGCTCCAGATCTACGAAGTCAAATTGGTCTAGCAGTTCTTTAGCTATTTCCAACAGTGCTGTGACCGATGGACTTTGGCACTTGAATGCCCCTGTTACTTGCTGGATCACCAATTGCGAATCTCATTTGATGGACACGTGTTTTATTTTCATATCAATGAGCATTTCTAATCCAAATATCATGGCCTCGTATTCGGCATGATTGTTAGTGCAACATTCGTCCAACTTGATCAAAAAATGGAATGATTCTCCTAGCGGACTGATCAAGACTATTCTCATTCCTGCTCATTTTGACGTGCTAGAGCCATCAAAATGCATCGTCCATGGCTTGAGACTGCATTCGTTCACTTCCATCCTCATTTCCTTAGTGATGCTTAGGCATGGGTGATCGGCCAAGAAATCAACTAGGGCCTGATTTTTTACTGTCTTTTGGGGTTCATGTCTTATGTCGAATTCTGACAATGATAACGACCAAAAACCAACTCTCTGATGCACAATCGGATGAGAAAATATGTACTTTATTATATTAATTTTCGTAATTAAATACACAGTAGTCGGCCTAAGGTATGCACGTAGTTTGGTACATGTGAAATATAAAGCCAAACACAATTTCTCCATTGGAGAATAATTATATTCATATTTCAGCAATTGTCTGCTGATATAATAGATGACTATTTCCACATTCATGTTGTCGTCTTGTGCGATCATCCCAACTATGGATTGTTCTTCAGCGGATATGTACAGCTTCATCGGTCGTCCTGGCACATGGGATACCATCACCGACGGCAGTGCTAAGTACTTCTTCAAGTTTTCGAAAGATTTTTGATGTTCTTCGGTCCAGATGAATTCATCATTTTCCTTCTACCTTAGCAAGGGTGAGAAGACTTTGGTTTTTCCTACACAATTAGAAATGAACCTTCTTAAGAAATTAACCTGCCTTAGGAATATTTGCAATTCTTTTTTGGTCCTGGGCGGTCTGGCTTCAGTAATCGCCCGAGATTTATTAATGTCAATCTCGATTCCCCGCTGGTGGACTAGGAAGCCCAAAAAGTTTCATGCACTAACTCCAAAAGCACATTTGGCAGAGTTATGTTTAATTTAAACTTCCTCATTCGTTCAAAAGCCATTGCCAGGTGGTCGAAATGTTCGCTCTTGGTCATAGACTTCGCTACTATGTCATCCACATAAACTTCCACAAAATTATTGATCATGTCATGGAAAATAAGATTCATGGCCCGTTGATAGGTGGCTCCGGTATTTTTTTAGGCCGAATGACATTACCACCCACTCATAACATCCTAAAGACCCTGGAAATTTGAACGCCAGTTTATGGATATCATCTTCGGCAATGTAAATTTGATTATACCCCGCATATCCATCCATAAAGGAATACATTTGGTATCCGGTTGTGGAGTCGACTAAGGAATCTATTGTAAGCATTGGGTATTGATATTTTGGTGTTGCCAAATTTAAGTTTCTAAAATCTATACATATTCTTAATTTCTCATTCTTCTTCATGACATGGACGATATTCGACAACCATTCTACATATCTGGTCGTCCTGATGAACTTCGCCTTTAAGAGGCGCTCGACTTCCTTTTTTGATGTCAGGCATAACATTGGGTGCAAACCTCCTGGGGGGTTGCTTATACGGCCTGTGGTTTGGCATAATAGGTAATCTATGTTCTACTAAGGTTTTATCTAAACCAGACATTTCATCGTAATCCCAAGCAAAATAATCTTTATATTTTTGTAAAAGATGGATCAATTTCGTGCGCACCTGGGTATTTAGCTCCTTATTGATATAGATGATACGTCTGTCGTTTTCGCTTCCCATGTTTACTTCGTCCAAAACGTCTTGCACCCTTGTGATGTCTGCCTTATGTCGCCCATTGAGAGCATATTCTTCATCCTCTTGTTGTTGTTCGTCTGGATCATTCACTTCCATTAGACAATCCACTCCACATGTCTCTCTTATTTTGTCTTATGTCTGGTGTGCTAACAATTTATCTCTTAAGGTCGAGATTACGGCCTGAGCCTGAGCCTCTTTTTCTCGTTCCGCTACATAGGCCATCAAGTTGGCCTTGGTGGCCGCAAGCGCGGCTTGTTCTCTACTTTCCTTGCTCTTCTTCTTTTGAATTGTTGTGCGTCTGCTCCCCGAAAATCACTATAGTTGGCCTTGTTTGGGCGAACAAGTCATTTAACAGACTTGCGGGGTATGGCTCATCGTTTTGGGCCAAAATGGCCGAATTTCCCCATTCACCCAATACCCTGGTCGGCCTGTAATTTTCTTCGTACATGAAATACTCAGTCGAATTTGTTTCTGCGACGAAAGGCTTGTTATCAGCATTAACTATTTCTACTTCATCTTTCTGGTTCCAGAAAACTAGGCATTGATGAAAGGATGAAGGAATGCATCGACTGTCATGGATCCAATCTCGTCTCAAGTGCATGTTGTATGTGGTTGGTCCGTCTATAATGAAGAACACTACTATCTTTGTAGTGCTTCCTACTTGCAAGTCTAGTGACACAACCCATTTGGCCGTCGTTGCTCCTCAATTAAAACCTGTTAGAACCACCTATGTAGGGATGAGATCGTCCTCTGACTTTTCTAATCGCCCTAGCATCCTAACCGGGATTGCGTTGATGGCTACTCCATTTTCAATCAACACTTTGGTAATGGGTATCACATTGGCCTTTGCTTTCACATACAACGACCGCAGGTGCTTTGTTATTTGTGGTGGTGGTTTTGGAAATGTCACCTTCCCTGATAGTCCCACCTCCATTGTTTGTTCTTCGCCAGTATTTACCTGAGGTGGTTCTCCTTCTATGTCCCATCCAGAAAGTGGTAGTGCGACCGTCGCATCGTGAGAGACATTATTGATGATCAGTCTTCACCTTTCCGCCTTGGTAACGGCCCGTCTTATATTGGGCTTTCCGTATAGGACGAGGTATGAGGATCGTCCTAAATCTTCTCATAGTGCCCCAATCGCAAGATTTCTGACCTCATACAATTCTTTGAGAAACCGAATCTGTGATATCTCTCTTCTTTGTGCTTCGGTCATGATGTCTATTTATTCTTCTATATCAGTCATTTCCTCATCCGAAGCCTCTCTATTTGTTATTGCGAGTGCTGCAAATTCTGTCTCATCACCTTCGTAGACATCTTCGTTATTTCCAGAGCCTTCATTGTTGTCCCCCTTGAATTTTTTTGGACAACAAGTAATGATTAGCCATAGCCGGTGGCATATTACCGAACTGAATGAAAATAGGGGGTTCCTCGTTCCCGTTTTCGCCTATCAAATTTGGTACGCTCCTTGCAGTTTGTATTTGTCCCTTCTCTATCATCGCTTTCTTTACTACTCACATCCGTCTTCTCCCTTGTATAAGTACTACGGCCTGTGGTGACTTTCATTTCACCCTATTGACGCATCATACAGCCATAGTTTCTCTGGTGTCATCTCAGTTGTGTCCTTGTCATTTCATCCACAAGAGGGTAATTCTTCCCTGAATGTTGACCTGAGTATGGCTGATGGTACGAATGCCAAACGTTGGGCCGATGAATTTTCGGCCTAAACGTCCTTATATTTTGGATGAAATTTTAATTCTCACCGTAGAACCTTGGTACGAAGGTCCTCGGTTGTCATGCTATTGGCTCTTTCTTTACAGGCCTTTCACATGTATCTTCTAACTCCCTCATCCACTCTATATTGTTCTTTACAAGCCTTTCACATGTTCTTCTAACTCCCTCATCCACTCTATACTGTCCTCGGTTGTCATACTCCTCGTTTTAACCCTCTCAAGAGCGCTCTGACGATGACCGTCCTGATCTTCATCTAGGACCATCTTGAATTTTGGCAAGTTCATTTTGGTAAGGTCCGAGTTGATCATGTTTAATTCCATCGGCTTTGGAAAATGTTGTCGTACACCGCCATCTTTTTTTCGAACGTTATCCGTTCATATTCTATGGCGTCCTGGAAAACATTCCGAAAAATAAGACAATTATTAGTTGAATGAGACCATGTATTGTACCACTTACAATATTTCTTACTACCAATTTGTTCGGCGCTTGACAATGTGTAGCGATCGTTCAACCTAATTTGCTTGTTGTTATATAATTTGTCGAAAATGGCATCAACCTTAGAGATGTCAAAAGAGAAATTCGTACTCTTTTTGTCACTCTCCACTTTGGCCTGGGGTTCGGCCCACGTCTTGCAAACGTATGGTTTCCCTTGATCAACTCGGCCAGACATAAATCAGCCGATTCGATGTCCATTTCGCCCTTTCATAGTTAGTATCCTGTAATAGGTTCCTTTGCTAGAATTCTTCATTTGTTCTTCCTCCTTCAACAATCGTTCATATCGCACCACACTACTAGTAAGCTGCGGGAGGTCCCATAATTCTTGATCTTGGAACTTCTTTTTTAGATCGAAGTTAAGACAGTTTTGAGCGATCCTCACAAATTCTTTTTCAGGTAAAGACACGTAACATCGGCCTCGAGCCGCCTTGAACCTTTGCAGGAACGTCTCGGCCCATTCCCCCGGGAGCTGCCTTAAATTGGCCAAATCGGCCAATGCCACTTCAGATTCGGTTTCATAGAATTATGCATGGAACAGTTGTTCCATTTGGCGCCAATTCTCCACCGAGTTAGGTGGTAGGCTAATATACCAGGAAAACACTATTCCTGACAGCGAGCCGTGAAACGGCCTCAGTTTGTGGAAATCATTTGTTTCCCCACACTAGAGTGTAAATCGACCTATGTGTTATATGGTCGAAACTTCCCCAGACCATGTAAACATGGAAAATTTTGGTATTTTGTAATTCCTGGGCCATGGATACGCCAAGTTGATCCATTTTGGATACGGCTTTTGATACATTGGCCGAATCGGCCTCACTCCTAGGCCGAATTGATTCTGAAGAATTTCGGTCATATGTTCCCTTAACATATCGTTGCCATTGAATGACACCGTTACGGGTGGTGGTTGCGGTCCTCTCACGAATGGGGCATAATCGTGACCTTGCCCTTGTGAACCCTAGGGACCTTGGGGCAACACTACTTCATGCTGTGCCATGTTTGGCCATTGATGTAGATTTGGTCCCGGATATGGACTATTGCCTCCAGGACTTATCCCCTCCCTGGAAATCATAGAGGCAGTGCCCCCTTGTGGGGGCACATTGCTTGGACCAGTCTCCTGATTGCTTGATGCAGGAATGGGTGTAGTTCACGGTAGGGTTGTCCCCCCGTTCACACATTTGGCCATCAACTCGTTAATGAGTTGAGGTGTTTGGCCATACTCTCGTAATGGGAATTACTAGTCGAAGTGAATTTATCTATAATGTGAGCATTTTGAAGCCTAACATGTTCGACAATATCCTGTGTGAACTCGCTGATCAAGGCGCGAACTGCGTTAGGGCTGAGCTTTCGCATAGGTTAATATCGACTAGCGTTTGCAAGACCCTCGAAATGGCCTACTACGACTGGAACATGTGGCTGGTTGGTTTTCTCCAGTCCCTCTTCCTCCGTACTTGAGCCAGTTTGAGTGTTTCTTTTCGGAGACATTTCCACTCCTTACACCAATGCTCCCACTGTGGTCGCCAAAAACTATTTGCACAATTTTTTGTCAAAAGAGCGTGTAAGGTTCAAACCTCCTGAGACACAGTCCCAACAAGAGGTGTTTGATCAAGTGAATCAGCCTCCAATTGACACAAGCGCATAAATTACAGTCCTAAGATTACACGGTTAGAAATAAAATGCCCGTATTGAGTCTTCATTCTCCTTTTTTTTTCCTTTTGCATGAGTGAGATTTTTATAGTGAAACTCGTTATCTGCTCGGACAGTTTCATTCCGCAAACTTCTCTGCAACTGCTGGATCATGCCTCTAACTGCCGGGTTATGTGCCATAACTGTCTGATCTTGGGGAACTGTCAAATTATGTGCGATGAACTTCCAAGTCGTGGGTAGCACTGTCTAACCGCTAAAACGTGGGATCAACTGCAGCATGTATTAATCGTCTTGACTCTTTTGTCGTCCTAGTCGTTGTATCGTCTGGCGATCGTTCTGGTTGCTCTTCCCATTGTCACCCTATTTGTAAATCGTTTCGTGGCGCGGTACCTGTTCGCCCGTCCTAGGGCGATTTTCTTTTGTCAACTTATATTATATAGAAATTATTAATAACTGATACCAAATAATTATTCCGGTGGCATATAAATGCAGAACACTGAGGGGACCGATTGGCTGCATGTAAAGTGGTGTGGAAACTCAAGCAGTCATGTTATTTTTCGCTGCAATATGAATGAATTTAATATATAGATATAAAAATTGCATCATAATTTTCGATTGTGTGCTCTGTAATTAATATTTGATTACAATGACTTTACTAGCTGAGAAAAATTTATATCAGACGAACATATGGATGATATGGTATGTTTATTTAATAATATTTTAACATATATATTGAATTCGAAATTAACCAATAATAATGAAGAGAGAAAATTATTGATTAATACATATCAAATTTTTATTAACTGTGTATATTTAATATGCTCCATATAAATTTCTCAAGAATATTAAATTAGTAAAGGGAATTGAATATGGTAATATAGTAAATCTAAATAATCATAATATAATAAATTGGTCACAGCTGACCATTTCATTAAATAGTGAAAGAGAGTGTGTGTTTATAAGTGTTAATAAGGGATATTGCATTTTATTAAGTTGCGAGAATAAATCAAGGAATAACCAAAAAAAAAAAAAAGAAGTATTTTCTTACTCTTTTTAGTTCGACATAATATAGTACATGTAATTTTCCGTTATCCTATAACTTTATTAGAACTTGATTTTCTCTCTGTGTATATATACACACAAATACACACGCACACGCACACGCACACGCGCACACACACATATAGTCAGATTCTAATGAGAGATCTCGCAACAAAACATCGTACATGTATTTCAATGAGAGATAGAGATTCACACATCAAGATGATGGTGACTAATAATAGGGATCAAAATTTTGAAGAGCCAAGTCAGTCAATCTTTGCCAGTTTATGCATCTGCAGGCCCCTGAGCTTTCTTCTGATAAAACTGTTTTTAAGCATTCCTTAGCTCTGAGGACCTTAGATTGAAGGTAAAAAGCTCCCATTTTTGGCAATTTGCTCGAACAAGCCGTCATATTTCTGCATTCGCGGCATCATTTCAGTGACATTATCTTAAAGGGGAAGACAATAAGAATGAATTTCAGAAATACTGTATAAAATTAACCTTCAAGATCTCTTCCCACGGTGATTGCTCGGTTACACCAAGAATCTGCCTTGCCTCCGGTTCAGCCATAATTTTGCTTGCTCTCCGGATGTTTTGCACTGTTTCTTGAGAAACACCGGATTTTGAGGCATCTGCGACGAGTGATGAACTTTGTAAAACTCACAGAATCAAAGGCCAATGCAACCATAACGGGCTCAAAGATGAAGAAAAGCATATTCACGGTAATTGGCAAAAGCACAGCATCAAAAAACTGATTCTGAAACAGTGAAAAAACATACTTGTAAGTGCTTGACGGTATGCTTGAACTACAGCCCTTGCCATTATTCCAGAGCCCATCACAATCAATTGGGAAAGAATTCTTGCAGCCTACACAAACAAATGCAACAAATCTTTTCTTCTTCAAGTATAAAAAGGGGTATCTTAGGAATGCAGAATAGATGTACTAAATCACATTCAAGGACCCAATAGAAATCTATCTTGCAAAAGCCTCCATAAAAAGATGGGCAGAATGCAATGAGTTAAGGTATGAAGACGTAAAGATACTCTCATTGCTGAGCAAAAAGTGCAAGCTTCCCCAACTAAAGAAAATCACATTCTAAAACTAGTAACAAAAGAACTAAAGTAGACAGAGGTATAATTTCAACTCAAGCTAATGCAAAATCTTGTCAATAGCCAAAATTGCTTCTAACTTCGTGTACAGAAGTTCCCATCACCAGACAAACATATGTGTCTCAAGGTTTCTCAAAATCGTATAAGAATTAAGAACTAACTAAGTTGCCTTTGTTGTGCATAGAAATGGCTAAAAATTCTAAATTGATCCAAGGCAGCACTAGACAAGCTCAAGCTCAGCCTAAATTCAATAATATAGGCAAGAATCTGTAACCTTAACCAAAGCATCTGGACGACAGGAATACATTACTTGATACTTAAAATGTTACAATTATTAAGTCATCGAGAGCACTTCTGCCTTTGTCCCCATAAAAATGGCCCCACCCCGGAAGTTCTTGCTACCTAGACCTGGCCGGCGGTCCGGTTCTGTTAGGGGTTCCGGTTCCGAACCGGAACCTTGGCCGGGTCTATTGCTACCTACAAATTCTTTAACAAGAGCACACTATGTAAAACATAAGTAATTAATTGTGACTAGCATTGAAACTTGTTAAAAGACAATTGCAAAGGACCATTAAATAACCCAGAAGGAGCAATTAGGGGATGCTAGACAATGTGAACACATTGCCAAGACTTCATCAATCTTAAATTTTTTCCAAGGCGACGCTCTTTTAAGCACATGTGAGTCAAACTCGGTTCCAGTTGTGGTCCAATATGAGAAGATGTTATAAAACTCGGTAAAATGAACTAGATTAGCCATTCATGAAATAAGGATTTCAAAGCTTCACATAATCCCTACAGAGGTCAAGAACTGCCACTAAGTTTGCTCATTAACAAACTCAATTACTCAGAAAGCTTGATAAAAAAAAAACCATACTGCCTAATATTAGCTTAAAATGATTAATGTCAATGTAAGCCAACTTGAAAATGCATGATTGAGTAGATAAGAAATGTGCTATGAATTATAATTTATACATACCATCACTGAAGAAAAAGAGTATATATATCGACAATCGAGGAACTGCGGGAACTGCAGATTACGTCAGGACCTGAGAAGAGACCTGCAATAGCACAACCAACATGAAGAATATATCATTCTATAACATAAATTTTCTGTTCTCTGTATGCAAAAGAAAAACCACCAACATATTAAACAACCATCCAAAAAGTGACCAAATTTTAGGTTATAACAAAATTAACAATGAGCTATTAGTCCAAGACTCTTCCATTTGGAAAAATCGACGAATCTGACTCTGAAAGTCATCCATAAACAACCATATCTTCCAATCCATTACCCAATATCTTGCTCCAAAAACAACATTCAATTAATTGTTATATACATGAATTAAAAGCGAATTCAACAAAATTCTAAAACATGAATCCTAATGTATTATGACAAATTCTAGTCTATCCTCGGCTTAATCTGCATTAAACATGTCACAATTACTATTATCAACTCTCGCACATGTTTCCAAAACTACGAACAATTTGTATTTCACAAGCAGATGAATATGAAATAAATCAATAGTAATCCACAGAAAAAAGTTGTAAAAAAAAAAGGATATAATCAATCAAAAAGATTCTCTTTTTATTTGAAATACAATCAAAGAATAATTACAAAAGGCAAATTTACATTTACCGTTATCGATGAAGATCATTGCTTGGTTGGAGAGAAAGTGTCAACGTATAGCTTGGTGGTGAATAATATATTGGGTTCAAATTCAGAAAATGTGTATTTTAAAAAATTATGTAATAGTCAGAAATTTTATTTTTACATTTAAATCCTAAAATATATAAATTATTTATTTAATTTATGAAAATTATCCGTTTCCATGCGAAAATGAACCCATTAGAAAATGAAATAATTTAAAAATTTTCGAGAAAAATGATATTTAATGTAAAAATGATAATTTCTCAAATAAGAAATTGAAACCCACCCGCCAAACTTTACCCGAACCCGGGTAAAAATTCGAATAACTTCCGGTCGCGGTTTACCCGGGAGGGTTTCCGGGTGTCCACAGATTTATTCGCATCCCAAAATGAAATAGCCAATAAGTATTCGGGTCACTTGAATGAGTCCGGGATCTTTTCGCCATCCCATCATACTCTTGGATCCTGTCGCACAGATATTAATTGAGCAAAATTGGGCCAAATTGGGCTTAGATGGTACTTAAAGCCCAATCTAATCTCTGTTTTATGTAATTTGTGTGTTTGGTTCTGATCTAGTTGGTAATGGTGTTAAAAGTTGATTTTACAATTTTAGTATTGCAATGCAATTTGGATATAATTTCACAATTATTTCTGATTTGAAATTAACAAAATAATTTTATATGAGTAAAAAAAAAAAAAAAAAATCAAAAGGGAAAAGCTACAAGACTGGTATCATGAAACTTGAATTGTTCTGTATCAGAGCTTTGTTTCAGCTTCAGGAACCAAACATGTGTCCAGACATTTCTATACATTTGATAAAGCCAAAAGAAATGAAAGATAAAAGAAAACCTTTGTATAGACAGAAGAGCTCCCTGAAAAACTAGCTACTCTAATCATGCAATGTTCGTTTTCGGAAAAATTTCACAGCCCAGTGAAGCTAACCGAAAAGTCAGGCACTGTCTTGACCATCTGATAACATAAAGAGAGGACTGACTAGTGAATCGTTCTCTTCTTCCATTGCTTCTTCAGCTTGCCTGTCCTTGTTGCCAACTTTAACATTTCCTGCTCGAACTTCGCCAGCTTCAGAGTCTACATCCAAGCCATCAGGCTTCTCTGCCGCAATTGCAGTCTCCTCCCCGTCATTATCTGTTCCCAAGGAACCCTCTACGTCAACCTTAGTTCTCTTCTTTGCCCTTTCCAGCACTGGAGAATTCTCAGAACCACCAGTGACACTTGTTTCTTCATGATGTTTTCCGCTGCTTTTGCTGGACTCAGGCATAAGATCAGAAATAACCTCAGAGGCGTCAGTTTCTTCTTCATTTGACTCCTCAGCAAGATCATCGTCCTCTTCTGTCTTTTGTTTCAGAGACTCGATCACCTCCATTAACTCCCTGTTGACCTGTCAAGGTGAATTTTCACAACTTACATAAGCTAAAATTTAATGAAAAACTAACTCTTAAAGTTTAACAGAAAGTGTTTCATCTGCTTGTGGTCGCAGAATCCCTAGTTGTAAATTATCTCTGTATTATCTCAGCAGTTAACAGAACAAATAAGAGCACCATATACTCTACTCTATAAAGAATCGATGTACACATCTCATACTTGGGGGTCAGTGAGAAAATCGGAAATGTCATTCGTGCAAGAAGGGCACTTCATGATGTTTTTCTGCGATCGAAGCGCCCTTCCACCTCTGCTTCTTTCTCTGACAAAACTCTGACCAGAAAATACCTCTTCCAAGCATGACTTGCAGAAATTATGAGCACAAGGTGTTGTTACTGGGTTTGCCATAACTTGCTTGCAGATGAAGCAGCTAAATCCTGCATGTGGGAAAAAAAATTCCAAATTGGATATAATTATCATATTTTGGAAAGTAATAATTAATACGGGGGACTTATTACTGAACAACTCCAAGTCTGTCAACGGAAATTTATTGATAAAAATACACTTAAAATTGAGAACCTAACAAACTGCTATCAAAATCTCATGATACTCTTGAACAAGGCAAAATTGACAGGTTGATAACGATACATTCAAATCCAAGTACTGACAAAGGTGACAGTGGCGGGAAGGGATGAAAAACAAACCTTTTAGGAGCTTATCTCTTACAGTTGCACTCTTCTTGCCTTCAGACTTCCCAGTATGTGCTACAACTCTGCTGAGAGGTGGAGGTCTAATCCACTTCCAGCAGCCATTCACCTCCTGAAACAGTTACCGATATCAGGTAACAAGGGGAAATGTAGAGCTTAGATAACAAGAAAAGAAATGAAACCATACATGCAATAGTGTAATCAGATTTTTCCTAATTATCAGTTGTATCGAATTCATGTCAATTTTTGTTCATTAATGAGGTGGCTACAGGCATGACATGAAGATAATATTTTGAAAACCTGTAGCAACCAAACCCGTGAAATCAAACTCTTGATGGCCATGTAGATGGAATAAATCTAATACACTCACATCAAAACCCCATGATGGACTTTCCTTTCTCTTCGTAATGTCAAGTGCATTCCTCAATTCTGGAATTTCTGGCAATGGTCTAGGCCGGTCTCCATGGTCATCACTGCAGTCAAGGTAAATAAACATTCAATAAGAAGAGCGGTACCAAAGAAAATAGTTAATTAAAGTGACCAAATCCAAACCTTGTCCATGGGGCAGGGTCATTATCACATCTAACAAATAGATATCGACAGACTTTGAAACCCTAATGCAGGAAAACAATATCAGCAAGTTAACATTGCAAAAGATCAACCAAATGGGAAGTTTTCATATAATTGATAACATGTATTTACTTGGACTCCAATTTTTCGCCAGCATTCCTCAATCCTGTAGATTCCATCATACCGCAAGCCTTTCTCTGGGGCATATGCAGATCTCTTCTCCTTGAAAGAACTGCACATAAAATGGACGGAAAAAGTTGAGAATTTTCAACATTATGAATACATTTAAGCACAGGAATTGACATCATTTCTCACAACTGAGCCCAACTCATTCAGGGTTAACACCAATTTTTCCTGACAATTAACAAAAAATGGATGATTAGGTGATGATTTTTTCCCTTTTTTCTTTTATAAACACAATTTCCATGCTTTCTTTTCATTAAAAGCACATTTCCAGTTTGCCAGTTATATTTTTGGTTTCAAGCAAGCAAAAATTTACATTTTCCCTTATTTTCTTTTCTGGAACAGCTACATATACAACTCTATCTTATGCCAAAGAAATCAGGATAAAGTACAAAGCAAGATGGACATCGCAGATATACACCTAGAATCAGAATGATCATGGAATACATTTAGCCATTCAGGGAAGTAAAATAACCAATCAATAGTATAGGGCAGAAAATAGTTTTGATTTCTTACTCATTATTCACAAATCTTACATATGTTTGGGTGGTGGGGGTGGGGGGAGAAGATTTGATGAAAAGAGGGGATTTTGAATTGATATTTACCGAACGACTCGAACAGGATAACCTTTCCTGCAACTGACACGTAGGGCCTCGTTCAGTTTCAGAAACTTCTGGTCAAATGACTGATTCCTGTTTGTGCGCTTGTTGCCACTCAAGTCGCGACCACCACTGTATTTATCTCCATGCAAAGTGCAAACAAGTCAGCACTGATAAACATGGGAATACTTTTATGTGTACTAAATTCTAGAGAGACACTCCAAAGAAAGGGGAGAATAAACAAGATAGAACTAAACCAATCCTCTTAACTTTTCCAAAATTAAAATAACTAAACCAATCGAAAATAATGATAGATGTGTTGCAAGTGAGGAGGCCAATATATTATATACAAATCAGACATGATTCGAAGTATCAGACAAATATAGTAATCATTTTGAGCTGTTCAAGCTATCGATTTACATTAAATGTGATCCTCACAAGAGAGAGATTAATATATGAGAACCTACAAGAGCAAATTCCAATAGTGAAACAGTGAGCTGCACAGAGATCAAAATTAAATATGACACAGAATACTATGCTTTGTAGGTCTGCATGTTACAAAACTTAATCTAAATTTAAATTTGAGCCAACCAATTTGGAAAAGTATTCAGAAGTTAATCATAAGGTAGTTAGTCAACCAAAAGCAACCGTTAACAACTAATATATTCGCTGCTCATCATGCAGTGAGAATAGTACAAAAACTAGTTTCTAGTGGTACAATCTCAGAAAATAAAATAAAATACCTTCCTGTGTAGAGAAACCACTCTCCATGATCCTCGTCGTCTTCATATCCTCCAGAAAGCACAACTGACTGTGCACCGCATTTTGATTGGCCGGCTATTCCAGCAACAGGTGGATAGTGCACCCCCCATTGCCGGCATTCCAACCGGCCTTCCCATGATTCGCCGACAAGCACACCTTGATCCCTCTCTGGATCATTTTCAGCCAGAATCGGTCCAAAATGATCAGGAGGCAGCGTCACAAATATCTTACCACTTGCAGCATTGGCCTTCCCCTTCTTCTTCGCTCGCTCTGTAGTATAGGCCTTGTCTGGCCGGTCTTGGTTATGAACAAAATGGAAAATTTTTGGAGGCCCTGCAGGAACAGTTGCATTTGACCTCTTTGCCATACGAATTGCAGCCACAAGAGTAGAATTGATGCGAGGCTGACTTGCCATTTTGGAAGGAATGTTGCAGCGACATTTTGCACAAGTTTTCTTCCCCTGCCCAGTCCACTTCTGGAAGCATTTTAAGCAGAAATTGTGGCCGCATGGTGTCTGAAACAGCATAAACAAGGAACTTATTAATATTTACTGTTTATACTTGTGAACCTAATTTCACACCTTCTATATTTCATACATAGAACTCCTACACCAATCAAAACCAACAGTCAATATATCAAACTTGAATTTCCTGAACATCTATTTTCCAAAATCAGAAACCCACTTTGTCGAATTCCAATTGAAAATGCAGATACTGCATTCATTAATAACAAAAAGACAACCAATTGCTGAAAATATAAACCCCCGCAACTGAAATTAGTGGAAAGGCTTGTACCATATCATCACTGTCATTTCATCATGTTCTGACAAAAACAACTGACAAGAATATCAATGTGGGGCCATCAGGACCACGAAACACATTTGGATAGACCTTTTCATTCCGTAAATTGACACTAGGAATCGTAAATGCTGAAATCTTTAAAGCAATGTATCAAATGAGAATAGTATGGTTGCTCCCAAAACAGAAAGGAAGGAATCTAACTACACTTCATGCATGAAACTATTTACTGAACAACCGAAACCTTAAAAGCTTAACAAATAGTATTTAACTCTATCACGCCCGTTCAACACACGGATCAGAAAACTAGCTAATTTTGGTTATTAGATTTACTTCATACATAGAACTACTACATTATCAAAACCAACAGTCAATCTATCAAGCTTGAATATCCTGAACATATATTTTTCAAAATCAGAAAGTACATTACAAAATGAGTTTTAAAAAAAACGCAGCTTGATTTAGCCGCTTAAATGGGAAACTTTATCAAGTAAGCTTTGACATGATACATAACACGATTAACTGAACATCAATTATAGATACAAAAGGATCCAACAAACCCTAAAGCAAAAACTATGAACAAATTATAAAATTCATAAATAAAAATCTCACCCACAAACGCTACATTATCATTTGAAGCAGAAGCATCAAACAAACACCCAATGTGAGAAATCATAAAATCAGAAAATAGAATAAGCTCAAGAGGCTCTTCAACAATAGCTAGACACCATTATTCACCAAGCATCAAGAACAAAATAGATTTTTCTTCTTCTTCTTTAATAATCAATTAAACTAAAAATCAAATAAAAAAGAATAATATAATAGCCACGTCAGCAATGTAGAATTAAAAAAAAAAAAAAAAAAAAAAAAGGAGTCAGCGTACTTACAGTAACAGGCCTTTCCGGCAACTGCATACAAAACGAACAGTTCAAGCTGTCACCAAAAATATTCAACACGTCATCATCAGCCGCCTTGTCTTTCCCTTTCTCGCCCTTCGTCCCATCATCATCATCACCGCCGTCCGATCCAGCCTTCCCACTCAACAGCTCCTGTCTTCTCTTCGCCTTCTCGCTCTCCGTCAGCGACGCGTCAGCCTCGATTGACATAATCTCCGCCACGATTCCTCCCGCGGCCACCCCGGAGGCGGCCCTTCCGGCTCCTACGCCGTCGACTGCGTCGCCGGTACAGTCGGGACATTCCCACTCGACGGTGGAGGCGAGTGATTCCGGTGGACGAGCCAGACACGCCACGTGCCACGGCGTGGCGCACGTTTTACAGCACAGTTGCTCTTCCTCGACCGGAGTTTGCTTGCACTGCATGCACATTCCGTCGCCGTTGCACGGCAGTTGACTAACATGCGCCATTTCTTTTTCTTTTTTTTTTTTTTTTTTGGCTGACGAGTGCGTAGGATAAGTGACTAATAAGAACACTTATGTTACTTGGTGTTTGTTATTGGTTCCAAAGTGGCGTCTGTCAAATTTTATCGAGCGAGTGAACTGAAGAGAGAGAGAGAGCCGGTTTTGAAAAACTGGCTTGAATATCAGTTTGGATCTGGTGTAACGCGGAGTAGGTTACTTTCTCATTACGTGGGATTTATTTAGTGGACGGATTGCGAGAAGTCAAATAAGAAGACCGTTGACTGGTTTATTGTCTTTGGTTTGGTGGGGTGTCATGTGTCTGATTACATCCAAGTCAAATGTCCTTCAATTAGTAAAAAAGGTTACATGCAAGAGTGGATAAAACGAGGATAGAAGGAAAGGACAGATTTACCCCTATTCCCATTTCACTACATTATGTGTATGTCATGCTAACAAGTGCGACGTTCATTAAAAATATATTTTAAGAAAATTTTGACATCATTTTTATGAAAATTGTTAAAATATAAATTATTTTTTATTTTTTCCCTATCAAAACTTTTATAAAATAAATTCTTAAAAAGTATCATTAGGAAACTCGTTAGCATTTCCCCATATATGTGTATATGCATATAGAATTTGTCTATAAATATGCAAACACATGCAAGAAACATAGTGATGAATTAATTGGGTAAAGAAAATAAAATGTTGATATAATAATAATAGTGGTGAATACTACTAATTTTTCGTATTTTTCTCGTAAAATAATAATCCACTTACTTAACTCTTGCACTAAAAATAAGAGATTTGGGTTGAAATATAAAGAATAAGATGATGAAACTAGTTGATTTTATGGTGTATTTACTTGAGAGTGATAAGAATGGAATTTCATTATGATTTCATCTCATTCCGTTTACCCAATAATATAGAAAAAAATTTATATTTATGTTAGATCATAAATGAAATAGCAATTATGTGATCACGTGTTTTACGCCATGAGTTGAGAAAGAATATTATTTTTAGTATATCATTAATCATAACTAATATAATGATATGATCAGGAGTTTTTATACCAAAGATTGGAGAATGACGTTCTCTTTATTATCACATTTATAACTAACATAATATGGAATAATATTTTATTTATTATAGAATCATAACTAACATAACTGTATGATCACAAGTTTTACGCTGTTATTTATGGGATAATACTTTCTTTTAATAATTATAATGGGTCGAAACTATGATTATCTATATATAGTACTATAAACAAACTATCAATAGATAGATATCCATTTGCACCAACTTTAGAGGGACAACTATTTAATCTGAATTTATTTTGAGTGGGTGGGACTAAGGCGTGCAAAAAAAAAAAAAAAAAGGCGATATATATATATATATATAATATATATATATATATATATATATAATATATATATATATATATATAGTTTTATAGTTTTATAAACTACCCATCAAGTCCTTATTAGGGATGGCAGTGGGTAGGGTATGGTGCGGTTTTGTCATTACCAAACCCGCACCCGCATATGTATATAATTACCAACCCGCACCATACCCGTTGCGGGTTTTAATTTTCATTACCAAACCCGCACCGCATATAAAAATAATTACCAAACCCGCATTGGTACCCAACGGATTTTTTGCGGGTTTTTAAAATATTGAATTACTTTGTGTTCTTAATAATATAATTTTTTTAATTAAATAATTTATTTTAATTACTAACTGTAGTTTTCACATTTGTTTTTCGTTTGACATATACAACATGCAATGTATGTATA
The DNA here is from genome assembly GCA_019454045.1 of Zanthoxylum bungeanum. NCBI lineage: Eukaryota > Viridiplantae > Streptophyta > Magnoliopsida > Sapindales > Rutaceae > Zanthoxylum > Zanthoxylum bungeanum. The sequence continues at coordinate 50,411 of SKCR01032235.1, read as the reverse complement.
TAGAGTACATAGATAACATAATGTATGAAAGACTCGGTACCATATGTTTATTTTTCATATAAACATAATTAAAACGAGTTATTCCCTTCATAATTATAATGATCTAAGTTAGCCAACTCAATCGACAATAAACTAAAAAGTAATCACCAATATTTGGTCATATTTTTTATGCTAATTCTAATGAAAGTGATGCTTACAAAGCTCAAGTGGTGTAAGTGTAATGAAGAAGTAGGAAAGCTATTGAAGTTGCAGCAAACGCTAGCTTGTTTTGCCCTCTCCCGTTTCTGATCATATGAACTTAATCCAAATTTTTGTATTATAATTTTATTAACAAGTGTGATTAAAAAAATAATAATAGTCATGTAAAAAATCTTCAGATGGACTGATTGCGGGCTGCGGCTGTATGAGAGTGTGGAACTGTTGATTAATGTTTTATGTTTAGGTTTTGTTAGTTGTTTTTATATGAAGGTTTTTTATATATTGTCCTAAAAATATTAATTAATAAAAAATAATATTGCGGGTATGCGGATACCCGCATTTTTTTTCTTAATTACCAAACCCGCACCGCACCCGCAGCGGGTTCTACTTTAAATTACCAAACCCGCACCGCACCCACTAATATATTTACCAAATTCTACCCACTGCGGGTGGGTTGTTGCGGGTTTGCGGGTTAAAATTGTCATCCCTAGTCCTTATTGTTATAACAGTAAAATATATAGATATATATATATTTTTTATATTTTATACTATTACGATTAGAATAATAGTATGGATGACAATCAGAATGTTCTGTCTCGTCCCGATTATGATTCAGGATTAAAATGTTATCTTATAACCTGACCAATTTACTAAATTATAACAAAAAATTATCCTGAATCACATTTGAAATTTTTTTTCGGGATGATTTTCATCCCGAAACATGTATCGTTCGCTATGTGATCTCGAAATCCTATCGGGATTTAGAATTTCTACCAAACTTAAACCATATGGACCTAATGAGTAATATGAAAAAAAATAATAATCAGATAAGCAATTACTATTTAAAAAAGGACCTAAAGGTCATTATCCTATATTAAAAAACTAAAAATTTAGATATCTCTGTTTTATTTTGTTATAATTTTAATTTATTGGGCAGTCTATTTTAGTCTTTTCCATTCAATATTAGTATCCTACCTAAAAATCCCGAGATTTTGTCCATACATAATAATTAAATTTAAAAAAGAAAGTAAAATCCTCGAGAATCCGGTGGAGTTTGAGACTTTGAGGGAGCAGTTAATGGTGGTCAGCTGTATTATTAGAAACAAAATGTTTTTTTTTTATATAATATTTAATTAATTGAATGTGAGTTGAGACAAAAGTTGGTAATTGGTATTATTACTTTTTAAAGTTTTTTTTTTATCCTAAAGGTATTTTTAATAATTTTTAGAAAATTTTGATAAAAAAGATAAAAAATTATTAATATTTTAATAATTTTATTTATTTATCATAAAAATGATATCAAATTTTTTTTTTAAAATAATTTCTTAATAAATATCGACACTCGTTAACATCAACTTTATAAAAAAATACACTGGATGACCCATGTATGATGTAACCTCTGCTGCCAATGTCCACCCACTACTGTCTTCAAGTTCTTACCAATATTACCTCAGGACAGTAACACGTGGCGCATTTTTAGTGGTGTACACCAATGTAAGGTTGTTTTTTCCCTTCTAAGAAAATTGAATTGAAATTTAATTCCGATGTGCCATTTAGGTTTCAACCAAACATTGATATAGCCCATAATTAGAGAAAAATTAATATCGATTAGTGTTTTTTAATGTTTTTTTTTTTTTTACAAGAAGTTAACAAATCTATTAGTTTCCCTAATAAACCGGTTTTTTCTCACGTAACAAATGGATAAATTGATTTTTTTGATATTAATAAAGTGGTTTCTGTCTGAAAAATTAATTATTTGATATCAATGAAGTGGTCACAATCATAAAAACGCTATTGATATATTATTTTAGGGTGAGAGTTTACTTTATTATGGTTAGAGGAGCCACAAATTCTATTAACTTCCACAAATTCTACCCTCATACATTTTTTTTTTGAATCGTTAGAAATCTCGCCGCCAAATCACTCATTCCGGACCCAAGTAAAATATCCGACTGTCTCAAATTATTACAAGAAACGCACTCCCTTAATTCAAACTCAGTACCTCAAAATGAGATCTTAAACCATACACCACCAAACCACGCCACTTTAACACATTTTACCCTCATACATTGTAAATGCTAAATAGTAATGAAACTAAAACACTCAACATCTATTATAATTATAGTCTCCTAAATCCTAATACTAATAAAATGATAATACCATAATGTTGACCGGCCATATGGATTTACACACGTAACGTTATAAGTTTGGTATAATATGTTTGTTATTAATTTGTATTCTATATTAAAAATTCAACGCATTATTTAATTAATAATAAATAATGTGTTGACGGCTGATTTTGGTCTCAGGGTAATATGAGAATATCACCTCCGAGACAATCCTCCTTCAATAGTGAATTTGTTTGGTTTATGGGGGACCAAAAGCAAATTTAGCAAAAGACAGATAAACACACCAATCAACAAGGATATTTAACGTGGTTCGGTGGATTTTTGACTCGACCTACGTCCACGGACAAGAACAGGATGGTACTCTTTATTACTAAATACGCTTCTCGGGTCTCTTCTTTGTTTTTACAAATCAGAGCTTGATTATTCTCCTCCTTCAACTTGTCCTTCTACACTCACTCTACCCTCCTATTTATAATGGTGAAGAAATCAGATTCCTATTTGTACAAGAATTCCCAATTGGAGATGGTCTCATTTTCCTATCAGGATTCCTAGTCAAAACTATTCCCTTTTCCCATAAGGATTCCTAATCAATACTACATTACTTCCTTTATCCTATTAGGATATTAACTTATTACTTTACCCCATCAAAGTAGGACAACTTATCCCTTTTCCGCAAGAATAGATGCTTTATCTTCCTGAGCACGTCTCGTCATGTGCTCGGTCTTCATGAGGTCGGTCATGATAGCCATTTGAACTGAGAATATTGTTGTCGATCTGATAATGCCCGGTCATCCGATCTCAAGTGGTCGGTCACCTATCATCAAATGCTCGGTCTCTTACTGTATAGTGGCCGGGTCGGCTTTAATGATCTCGCCCAAGAAGGTAATTACCCTTTTTACCCCTGCTGTACTCCTTAAATAACATAGGTCCTGAAAACACCATCAACATTTGTCCCCTAGTTCTCGGTAACAACGAGTTTGTGAGTTGATGCCGGGAACTATAAAAAAAGATGGTGTGCTGATCGCCTAGCTGGTGGTCGTTCCAGAAATCACAGAGAAATTGTCTTCTCCATCAACTAAGTCTTCTGTTTCTATCTTCATATCCTCGATTATTGGAGATGCTGACCCTATTCAGAATGATTCTCCATCTCAAAGCAAATTGCTTACTTGGGTCGTTCCATCAGGAGATGAAGTTCCTCTTGTTGTCCAAACTAAAAATGACTCCTCTTTTGTAATATATGTACCAGAGACTTAGAGGTCCTGACCCCTGACTGATCCAATCTCGATTGTGAGGAGAAAATTTTGCCTCTGAGCTAACGATGATGTGCTCGGTGGCATGTGATCGTGTCTCGAGCTGTGAGAGATGCTCGGACCTGGGGGAATGTTACGTCCCCAGTCCGAAGGACTGACTCGGTGGGACGCAACCCGACCCCGAGCTGAGAAAGGCATTTGGACCTGAGGGAATGTTACGTCCCCAGTCCGAAGGGCTGACACGTTGGGACGTACCCCGACCCCGAGCTGAGAAAGGCACTTGGACCTGGGGAATGTTACGTCCCCAGTCCGAAGGGCTGACTCGGTGGGACGTACCCCGACCCCGAGCTGAGAAAGGCACTTGGAGCTGGGGGAATGTTACTGTAGGCATTGTATTTTTGCATATGAAACCCGATGAGGAGTCTTATTTGGAGACAACTATCTTTTAAGTCGCGGAAGTCGCGGAAACGTACGTCGGAAGGGAAGCGTCGAGAATTGACGTTTTGTTGGATTTAGTTCCCGTGTTTAGCTTCGGGTTCGCTGTTGGATCTCCGTTTTTAAACTTAACCTTAGCCCAAGCCCATTAAATCACCTCCATAAATAATTAAAAACATTTAAAATACATGTCACAAATTAAATTTGAATTAAATTAAAATCCATTGGAACCAATTAAATTAAAATCAAATTAAATTAAAATAATCGAAATTAAAATAAATAACCAATCAATTAATTAAATTCTTAATTTAAAATCACAAACCAATTAAAATGAAATCTTAATAAATTAAATTCACAAATAAATTAAATTAAATTAATTCCAATCAAATTAAATTAAACAAATTAAACTAAAATCAAATACCAAAATGAATAAATATCCTTCCCTTAAATAAATATATCCCACCCAAATTAAATGATTTTATCCCCTTAATAAATTGATGCATCCATATTTAATTGATTTCTCTTTCCTTTTTAATCCATGCAAACCCTAACCCTAATTGACAACTATAAAACACACACTAAATTGCACCCTAAGTCTCTTTCCTCCTCTCTACACCCTCTCACTTACACGGAAACTATTAAAACACACAAAAAATCACAGACAGAACCTAAAAAAACCCTACCCCTTCCACACGCCATCATCTTCCTTCAACACGCACATGGCCTCACGCCAATAACACTGCTACCTTCACGTCAAACTGCCACCTGCCACTCTAAAAACAAACAAACGCAGCCACATGAAACGCACTAACCATGCAGCCCTGATCTTTAACGCAAAATAAACAACTCTTCGAAGCAGCCACAACCCTCAAGCCCACCACTGCCGAATCTCTCATGCACCGACACAGGCCACTCACTTCATACAGCAACTAAACTCACACACACACACCATACACAGCAAATCACTGATTCTTCACGCCCCTTCAAATGAGCAACCCACACCTTGAACAACACCTCAAACAGCTACCCTCCTCACCGAATAAACAATCACCAAAATAAAGCCAAACCTGACCGACAGACACACCTCATACCTCACTCACAGCCACGCAAAAGACAAATAAGCCACTCAGCCAGAATAACAAAGCCATCAAACCGCACAAAACCCCCATACTGCACGCACATTCTGCCCTTAAACCGTTCAGTTTTACCGTGAAAACACCCGCTGAAAACTGTCCAAAACTGTCCAAAAACTGTCCAGAATAAGCCTTAAAACAGTCCAGAAAATACACCCCAAAACAGTGACGAAAACTACCCAAAACAGTTCCCGAAACACCCAAAACAGTCCACTAACACACCTGAACAGTGACCAGAAAATACAAGGAAAACAGCAGCAAAACAGAGCGAAAACAGCGACCAAAACAGCGAGCTAAGACGTTAAACCAGTGAACCGGAAGAGTTGCGGAGTGATAGCCCTTCCGACGGCCGTGAAACGCGAGTCCGAAAGTCGACATAAAAGGTTAGACCTGAGGGTACTTTTCCTATTATTTCCATCTATCTTTTTAATTGCCTCATTCATTTTTATCGCATGAGAGTCGTTTATTGATGCATGATTGTGGCCCTTGAATAGATAGTAAATGCATGTATTAGGAAATGATGCATGTTGTGGCCCTTGAGTAGATAAATATGCATATATTGTAAAATGATGTATGTTGTGGCCCTTGAATAAAATGAAAAATGTGTCGCCTCTCGTGGTATATAGGATGGAAACCCGGACATAAATTTCATAGACGATTCCGAATGGACGGTAGTATGATCTGCACTCGGGATACAACTCCACGTACCACTTGAGTAAACGGCGCATATTTTGTTTTATGATGTTTTGATTTGTTTGTCATTCGTTACTTGAATTCCGCATGTTATTTAGTTGATGTGTTCATGAGATAGTATTCAAGCACGATTAGTCATTTATTTTGCGTTGGGAATTCGCATTATGTTTAGTTTTGTTCTTTATTTTCCGCATTATATAATAGAGTTATGCCATGAGATTATTGCATGATATTGTCGTTATAATGGTTTATTTTATGCATGTGAACTTAGGAGTAAATTATCCTTGGAAATATGTTGTTTAGGCTTTGTTGATTTATTGCACAAATTATATCATCACAAGTGGCATAAGTAAGGGACCATTCCGAACCCAACGGTTTGAGGTCTTCCCTTACGAGGGGTGAGTGCGGCCTTAAATCTTTGTCCCGGTTCACACAGGGTGGCGACTCCATGTTATTCTGTACTTCCCAACTAGGCCGCGAGCCTAGAAGAGAACAGTGTCGCCCATGTCCTGTTGTCTACAGTCTGGCGACTCCACTGAGGATAAGAGAATTGGCCCCGAAATCATGTCTTGTGATGTGTATGATTTGTGCATTAGTTGACCGTTTCTATAGTGGGTTGAGGGAGTTCAATCAAAGGCATTGTCATAAACCCGCATGAGAACCATAGTTGTATATCCTATAGAAGTTTCCCCTTTATGCTTTTGATAACCACATGCATTTTAAATCTCATACATCGCACGCATCTCATGCATACATGCATCATGTTAACCCTTTGTGTCTTAAAAGCCATCATAGATATCTGTTGGGTTAGAGATAAAAGAAGAACTGTCACAGAAGAGTTTAGCAAACATGAATAACGAGGGAAAGGAAATCGAGAAATAGAAAAGCTTACGGAAAGGATAGAAAGACCATTGGGGGGGCCTTCGAAAAAAAAAAGAAAAAAAAAAGAAAAAAAAAAAAGAGAGAGAGAAAAGAAAGGAAAAAAAGAGAAGAGAAAAAAAAAAGAAAAGAAAAAAAAAAGAAAAAAGAAGAAAAAAAAAAGGAAAAGGAAAAAAAAGAAAAGAAAAGAAAAAAAAGAGAGAGAAAAAAAAAATTGTTTGTTTTAGTCATTGATAGTTAGACATAAGTCCGATGAGGGAATTGATTGCTTTAGGGTGAAACCTTAGAAACGATAAACTTTTGACGTGCTTTTATCTGACAATTTGAGTAATTGATCTATGTTAGACTCGCAAGCACTTGATTATGGCTCTTAGCAGTGAAAACCTGAGTAGTTAGCAAAGTGACTAGTTGATGAAATTGTAGGTCGGTGAATGACCGTTTGCTTAGATGTCTATCTTGATTTGCTTATGTTATGATGTGTGGTATGGTTGAAAATGAAAGAAAAGTCTCAAAAAAAAAACGAACCACCTATAACCGATAAGCGTGAAGCTACCCATGGGCGAGTATTAGGACCACCATGAGGAGAAATGCTACCTTAAAGGGTAGGTGTGTTGAAAAAAAAAAGAGAAAAAAAAAAGGAAAAAAAATGAAGTTCAAAATGAAAAGAAAAAATGAGAGACAAAGGAAAAGAAAGATAAACCATACTACATTGAGCATGGAAAAGCAATTGCGGAATATAATTGAGACATGTAGGTTGGTTTGACCCACCGATCCCGATTTTTGAAACGAAATCATCGAGTTGGCTTACCTAAGGATTAAGCTGTGAAAGAACCATTGCACACACACACTTTGAGACTGGCATAGATCATTTATTCAAAAACTCAGATTTGAGTTGCATTGAGTGTTTTGAATGTTCTCTGGTTTCATTACTGGGCATTCCTTGAGGACGATAATATGTATAACTATTGAGACTATTTTCGTAGCATGTGATATAGTATGATAATATGGAAGGCCCCACCATGTGGTTCATCTTGACCAAGTGCAAACAGCAGAGAACAGAAAGCTAAATTAAGACTGAGAGCGACCAGTCTACCACCCCATGAATAAGAGGAATGACGAGAAATTGAGCCATGAGACTAGAGAGAAGACTGAACAATCACTTGGAGAACTGGGGGGAGGCCTAACCCAGCGGAATAGGAAATTCATTCATGCATGCATGCATACACGTAACATATTTTGCATTCTTTTTTGTGTTTGTTTTGTTTTTGCATGCACAGGTTTCAAAGAAAAAAAAAAGAGAAAGCGGCAAAGACAAGCCAACTAGAATCAGCAACATATGAGTAGTAGTTTTGGGGATGAGTCCCAGGGTTGAAGCCCATATCAGTTTCAGTTTGGGGATGAGTCCCAGGGTTGAGGCCCATATCAGCAGTTTGAGAATGAAGAAGCGGAGAATGGCACTCCGAGAATGGAGAACAATCCGAGAATGAACAAGCTGAGAATGGTAATCCGAGAATGGATCAGAGTTGGGAATGGTAATCCGAGAATGGATCAGAGTTCGAGAATGGACAAGCCAAGAAGGGCAATCAGAGTTCGAGAATGAAGAAGTCGAAAATGGACCACATCTCAGTAATGGTCCGAGGATGGACCACCTCACAGTAACAGTTCGGGAATGGACCACCATCAGTTTAGTATCAGTTCGAGGGCGAGGCCCATATCACCTTGGGGGCGAGGGCCACATTGGTTCAGTATCAGCTCTGCCGGTATGGCATTCTGAGGGCGAGGCCCACATCAGTTCATGATCAGTATCAGCCGAGTATGGCATTCTGGGGGCGGAACCCACAACGGTTCAGTATCAGTATTTGCCGGGTATGGCGTTCAGAGGACGGGGCCCATATCAGTTCCAAATTAGTATCAGTTGGGTATGGCAGCCTAGGGGCGGGGGGCCCACATCAGTTCAGATCAGTTTCTGCCGAGAATGGCATCCAGGGGACGAGGCCAATATTACATCAGTTTTAGTTTCTGCCGGGAATGGCATTCTGAGGGGCGAGGCCGACAGTATTGCAGTATCAATTTCAGCCGAGAATGACACTCCGAGAATGGAGATTTTGGTCCGAGAATGGACAGTCCAAGAATGGACAGCTCGGGAATGAGCACGCCGAGAATGGCACATCGGGAATGGCACTCCAGGAATGGAGATCGGTTCAGGAATGGACCACAGCGGTGACAGTTCGGGAATGGACTTCATCACATCATATCACAGCAACACTCCGAGAATGGAGATCGGTTCGGGAATGGACCACAGCACGGTGGCAGTTCGGGAATGGACTTCACCACACCACATCACGGTGATGGTTCGGGAATGGACCTCATCGCACAGACATCAGCATCAATTCAGCCGAGAATGGCAATCAGAGTTCGAGAATGAACAAGCCAGGAATGATACTCCGAGAATAGAACACGGTTCGAGAATGGACCACCATCATATCAGTATCAGTTTGGGGCGAGACCCATATCAGTATCAGTTTGGGCGAGGCCCATATCAGTATCAGTTTGGGGCGAGACCCATATCAGTATCAGTTTGGGGCGAGGCCCATATCAGTACCAGTTTGGGCGAGGCCCATATCAGTATCAGTTTGGGGCGAGGCCCATATCAGTATCAGTTTGGCGAGGCCCATATCAGAATCAGTTTGGGGCGAGGCCCATATCAGTATCAGTTTGGGCGAGGCCCATATCAGTATCAGTTTAGGGCGAGGCCCATATCAGTATCAGTTTGGGCGAGGCTCATGTCAGAATCAGTTTGGGGCGAGGCCCATATCAGTATCAGTTTGGGCGAGGCCCATATCAGTATCAGTTTGGGCGAGGCCCATATCACTATCCGTCTGGGGGCGAGGCCCATATATCAGTTCGAGGGCGAGGTCCCTATTGTTAGCGGTGTTGGGTCGAGGTGCCCAGGGTCGAGGTGCCCCCGTTGTCGGTTGTAGTTCCGGGTCGAGGTGCCCAGGGTCGAGGTGCCCACTACATCATCATATTGAGGGCGAGGTCCCTATTGTCAGCGGTGTTGGGTCGAGGTGCCCAGGGTCGAGGTGCCCCCGTTGTCGGTTGTAGTTCCGGGTCGAGGTGCCCATGGTCGAGGTGCCCACTACATCATCATATTGAGGGCGAGGTCCCTATTGTCAGCGGTGTTGGGTCGAAGTGCCCAGGGTCGAGGCCCCCGTTGTCGGTTACAGTTATTGGGATGCGTCACAGGATCGAGGTCCACTGCATCATCAGCTCGGCGGAGCAACAGGCAAGTCAGGTGGCAGCTGGCGCGCCAGGTAAGTAAAAATGCATTGCATAACTTTGATAGGATTGTCATTGTCACGCACTGCACAAGTCCCATCAAAGTGGGGGCGACTGTAGGCATTGTATTTTTGCATGTGAAACCCGATGAGGAGTCTTATTTGGAGACAACTATCTTTTAAGTCGCGGAAGTCGCGGGAAACGTACGTCGGAAGGGAATCGTCGAGAATTGACGTTTTGTTGGATTTAGTTCCCGTGTTTAGCTTCGGGTTCGCTGTTGGATCTCCGTTTTTAAACTTAACCTTAGCCCAAGCCCATTAAATCACCTCCATAAATAATTAAAAAACATTTAAAATACACGTCACAAATTAAATTTGAATTAAATTAAAATCCATTGGAACCAATTAAATTAAAATCAAATTAAATTAAAATAATCGAAATTAAAATAAATAACCAATCAATTAATTAAATTCTTAATTTAAAAATCACAAACCAATTAAAATGAAATCTTAATTAAATTAAATTCACAAATTAAATTAAATTAAATTAATTCCAAATCAAATTAAATTAAACAAATTAAACTAAAATCAAATACCAAAATTGAATAAATATCCTTCCCTAAATAAATATATCCCACCCAAATTAAATGATTTTATCCCCTTAATAAATTGATGCATCCATATTTAATTGATTTCTCTTTCCTTTTTAATCCATGCAAACCCTAACCCTAATTGACAACTATAAAACACACACTAAATTGCAACCCTAAGTCTCCTTCCTCCTCTCTACACCCTCTCACTTACACGGCAACTATCAAAATACACAAAAAAATCACAGACAGAACCTAAAAACCCTACCCCTTCCACACGCCATCATCTTCCTTCAACACGCACATGGCCTCACGCCAATAACACTGCTACCTTCACGTCAAACTGCCACACTGCCACTCTAAAAAACAAACAAACGCAGCCACATGAAACGCACTAACCATGCAGCCCTCATCTTTAACGCAAAATAAACAACTCTTCGAAGCAGCCACAGCCCTCAAGCCCACCACTTTCGAATCTCTCATGCACCGACACAGGCCACTCACTTCATACAGCAACTAAACTCACACACACAACCATACACAGCAAATCATTGATTCTTCACGCCCCTTCAAATGAGCAACCCACACCTTGAACAACACCTCAAACAGCTACCCTCCTCACCGACTAAACAATCACCAAAATAAAGCCAAACCTGACCGACAGACACACCTCATACCTCACTCACAGCCACGCAAAAGACAAATAAGCCACTCAGCCAGAATAACAAAGCCATCAAACCGCACAAAACCCCCATACTGCACGCACATTCTGCCCTTAAACCGTTCAGTTTTACTGTGAAAACACCCGCTGAAAACTGTCCAAAAACTGTCCCAAAAAACTGTCCAGAATAAGCCTTAAAACAGTCCAGAAAATACACCCCAAAACAGTGACGAAAACTACCCAAAACAGTTCCCGAAACACCCAAAACAGTCCACTAACACACCTGAACAGTGACCAGAAAATACAAGGAAAACAACAGCAAAACAGAGCGAAAACAGCAACCAAAACAGCAAAACAGCGAGCTAAGACGTTAAACCAGTGAACCGGAAGAGTTGCGGAGTGATAGCCCTTCCGACGGCCGTGAAACGCGAGTCCGAAAGTCGACATAAAAGGTTAGACCTGAAGGTACTTTTCCTATTATTTCCATCTATCTTTTTAATTGCCTCATTCATTTTTATCGCATGAGAGTCGTTTATTGATGCATGATTGTGGCCCTTGAATAGATAGTAAATGCATGTATTAGGAAATGATGCATGTTGTGGCCCTTGAGTAGATAAATATGCATATATTGTAAAATGATGTATGTTGTGGCCCTTGAATAAAATGAAAAATGTGTCGCCTCTCGTGGTATATAGGATGGAAACCCGGACATAAATTTCATAGCCGATTCCGAATGGACGGTAGTATGATCTGCACTCGGTATACAACTCCACGTACCACTTGAGTAAACGGCACATATTTTGTTTTATGATGTTTTGATTTGTTTGTCATTCGTTACTTGAATTCCGCATGTTATTTAGTTGATGTGTTCATGAGATAGTATTCAAGCACGATTAGTCATTTATTTTGCGTTGGGAATTCGCATTATGTTTAGTTTTGTTCTTTATTTTCCGCATTATATAATAGAGTTATGCCATGAGATTATTGCATGATATTGTCGTTATAATGGTTTATTTATGCATGTGAACTTAGAAGTAAATTATCCTTGGAAATATGTTGTTTAGGCTTGGTTGATTTATTGCACAAATTATATCATCACAAGTGGCATAAGTAAGGGACCATTCCGAACCCAACGGTTTGAGGTCTTCCCTTGCGAGGGGTGAGTGCGGCCTTAAATCTTTGTCCCGGTTCACACAGGGTGGCGACTCCATGTTATTCTGTATTTCCCAACTAGGCCGCGAGCCTAGAAGAGAACAGCGTTGCCCAGGTCCTGTTGTCTACAGTTACGTCCCCAGTCCGAAGGGCTGACTCGGTGGGACGTACCCCGACCCCGAGCTGAGAAAGGCACTTGGACCTGGGGGAATGTTACGTCCCCAGTCCGAAGGGCTGACTCGGTGGGACGTACCCCGACCCCGAGCTGAGAAAGGCAAAGTGGTCTCGGCGGAATGGAATCCAGCCCCGAGCCGATTAATCAAGTGGCCTCGGCGGAACGAATCCATCCCCGAGCCGATTAATCAAGTGGCCTCGGCGGAACGAATCCAGCCCCGAGCCGATTAATCAAGTGGCCTCGGCCGAACGAATCCAGCCCCGAGCCGATTAATCAAATGGGACTTATTCAGAAGGGAATTGAATCAACCTTTTGAAACCCTACCGAATCTGGCAAGGGCGTCCCCTTACCAGACCAGTGAAAAACAAAAACAAATCTCTGGAAAATAAAATTAAAAGGCGGGGGCGACTTATCGCTTATCCCAAAACAAAAACGTTTCGCAAGTATAAACCACAACACGGATGCCTCAAAACAGCGTCCTGTCCGAGGTCTCCAAAACAAAATTCTGATTCTTTCAATTCAGTGTCCCGGCGAACCAGGATTTGGATCAGAGAGCGTTTAAATGGTAAGGGCACATCCTCTACACGTCGGTTCACTGGGGAGCCTGTGTATTGTATGAGGGCTCCTCCTTACCACGCTGGAGCAGGCACACGCTACAGGGGCACAACGCATCCCCGTGCTGTGTCTCTCGCGGATCCGGATGATGAATGGATCAAAGAGTGTCCGGGATACTAAGGGCACATTCCTCCTTAGGTCCGGCATCACTGGAGCTAGCAATCGTCACGGGGGCATCATTATCCCTCGTGCTATGCTTTCCCACGGATCCATTACATCGGGTACGTGAGGATCAAAGAGTGCTCGACACATTAAGGGCATATTCCTTCTTATGTTCGGTAACACTGGAGTAGGCAATCGCCACAAGGGTATCATCCCTCCCCGTGCTATGCTTCTCACGGATCCTATGCATCGAGTATGTCCCTGAATATTTCCGAGGACCTCGAGCTAAGAGAGATACTTGGTTCTGGGGGAATATCCCGTCCCCAGACCAATGAGCATGACTCGGTGGGACGTAACCCGACCCCGAGCTAAAAGAAAGACTTGGCTCTGGGGGAATGTTACATCCTCAGTCCAAAGAAGCTGACTCGGTGGGACGTAACCGGACCCCGAGCTGAATAAACAAGCGGCTCTCGGCGAATGAAATCCGGCCCCGAGCCGAAAAGAGACATCGGTCTCGGCGGTACAAGAGCAGACCCGAGCCGGAAAATATATATCAACAAAACGGACTCGGCGGTACGAGAGCAGTCCCGAGCCGGAAAGAGGCATCGGTCTCGGCAGTACAAGAGCAGACCCGAGCCGGAAAGAGGCATCGGTCTCGGCGGTACAAGAGCAGACCCGAGCCGGAAAGAGACATCGATCTCGGCGGTACAAGAGCAGACCCGAGCCGTAAAATATATATCAATAAAACGGACTCGGCGGTACAAGAGCAGACCCGAGCCGTAAAACAAATATCAAAATCATTGTGTGAGCCATAACAAACAAGCATAATCAAATGTTAACCTAAGTCAGAAGAGGTTTTACTCACCTTTTTGGGATTTGTTGCCTTTCTTGCAACTCTACAAGAGTCGATATAAGCAAGGCTCTTCTTAATACATCCTCTCTGCATCTCAGCATTCCACGCATTCGACCGGATGACTTCCGCTATCAACTTGGTCGACCTAAAAAACCGAATGGTCTATGTACACACTGAGATAGCCTTCTTTCACCAAGTCTTCCACCTGCTCCCGCAGGTCTCTGCACCCATTCGTGCATGTCCCCTTACGTTGTGGTCCTTTCTCTGATGGTGTTCCCTCTTCGGGATATTTTCTCCTCGTTTTCTAATAGAACGAATTTGCGGGCCACCTCTAGGGCGGTTGCGTAGTCCGGGGTGTCCTGGATCCTTAGGTGGGTCCATAGCCTCCCGACTTTCAAGGCTCCTTTCAAGCTTTCCAGGGCCTCGGGGGATTCGTACCCTCCGACTTCGAGTACCATATTATGGTACCTTTCAATAAATATCTTCAGAGGTTCATCGTCTCCTTGCTTCATAAGCCTTAGTTATCCAATCGTTTTTCTGGGGACACAAGCCCCCTTAAAGTGTCGTATGAATGACTTCCTCAGTTGTGTGAAGCTGCTGATGCTTCTTGGGGCTAGGCTTCTATACCATAGAATGGCCGGTCCGGCCAGAGTTAGGGGGAACACTTTGAAGATGGCGTCCCCTGTTACCCCTTGTACCTCCATTAGTAGGACGAACCTTCAATGTGGGTTTTGGGGTCGGTATGGCCCTTGTATGGTGTCATGGTCGGTATGCTGAATCTTTTGGGAATTTCTCTGATTTTATTTCTTCTGTGAGGGGGGACTCATCTTTGCCGTCCTGGACATCCCCTCTGTTTGCATTGGGGTATACTCCCCATTTGACCAGCTCCTCCGTAACCAAGATTTCATGCTGCTGTCTTTGATTCCATGCCGCCCCCTGTGGTTTCTTTTCTTTCTGCTATCTCGGGAGTGGCGCTTCTCAGGGTCGGTGTCTCCTCGCGCTTTTTCGGTATGTTCTTTCCCTCTTCTCCGAGTGCTGTGAGGGCTATCGTAGGAGGAGTCTGGTGATGATTTGTCATCTTCCTCCTCCCATGTGTCCTCGGTCTGGGAGTCTCTTTGCACCACCACGGATCTTACCGTGTAGGGATCCCTCCTCCGGGGTCTATCGTCCTCACTTACATCGACAATTCTCTTTCCTTTCGCTATTTCATTCCTTCGTCGGCTAGTCCCGGCCTCGAATTGTCCATTGTGTGCTCCTTCTATCCTTTCCAACCGGTCTACTATGGTTTTTAGCAGAGTTTGGTTTTCCTCCCTTTCTTTCCTAAGGTTTTCCTCGATCTTTTCCATCCAATCTGCAGCCGAGCTCCCTGATGATTGTTGGTTTCCGCCTTCCGCCATTTGTCTTACTACGCGAGTCACTTTTTGTAGGATTCCCCACAGACGGCGCCAACTGTTGACGGCTGATTTTGATCTCAGGGTAATATGAGAATATCACCTCCGAGACAATCCTCCTTCAATAGTGAATTTGTTTGGTTTATGGGGGACCAAAAGCAAATTTAGCAAAAGACAGATAAACACACCAATCAACAAGGATATTTAACGTGGTTCGGTGGATTTTTGACCCGACCTACGTCCACGGACAAGAACAGGATGGTACTCTTTATTACTAAATACGCTTCTCGGGTCTCTTCTTTGTTTTTACAAATCAGAGCTTGATTATTCTCCTCCTTCAACTTGTCATTCTACACTCACTCTACCCTCCTATTTATAATGGTGAAGAAATCAGATTCCTATTTGTACAAGAATTCCCAATTGGAGATGGTCTCATTTTCCTATCAGGATTCCTAGTCAAAACTATTCCCTTTTCCCATAAGGATTCCTAATCAATACTACATTTACTTCCTTTATCCTATTAGGATATTAACTTATTACTTTACCCCATCAAAGTAGGACAACTTATCCCTTTTCCGCAAGAATAGGATGCTTTATCTTCCTGAGCACGTCTCGTCATGTGCTCGGTCTTCATGAGGTCGGTCATGATAGCCATTTGAACTGAGAATGTTGTTGTCGATCTGATAATGCCCGGTCATCCGATCTCAAGTGGTCGGTCACCTATCATCAAATGCTCGGTCTCTTACTGTATAGTGGCCGGGTCGGCTTTAATGATCTCGCCCAAGAAGGTAATTACCCTTTTTACCCCTGCTGTACTCCTTAAATAACATAGGTCCTGAAAACACCATCAACATAATGTGACCATTCTAAAAAATGCTTATAGAGCATGATATAAAATAAGTTATAAAATTGCATAATTTGACTAGATTCAATCACTAAAAGATGTAGATGCATCCATAAGTATTGAGATATAAACATTTGGTTCAACAACTTATGTTGCGAGATAGGAAAATTTTAAAATAAGATAGTCTCAATCATTGTTCGATATTATCAATAAATCAGTGTTATTGATTAACATTCAAAATATATTTTATTATATATATATATATATATATATTTACACTTAACCAACTTTAATATATGTATGATTAAAAAAATTACGGCAACATGGTATATATATATATATATTTTTTTTTTTTGAAATCGTTGGAAACTACACCGTCAAATTACCCATTTTGAGTTTAAGCGGAATATATAAAACATTCGGTTCTTTCCGGATCTTATAAGAAATATATTACATGAATTCGAACTCAGAACCTGAAGATCAGATCTTGAGTCATAAACTACCAAACCATGCCCCTTAGGGGCAACGGTAACATGACATGATAATCATAATCCTATAAATATCATGGGTTCTAAATTTTGCAACCCAACCCTGTTAGTTTCTTATAAAATCTAATAATAAATATACAGAACTTTTAAAAAATTAATATTTAATATTCCAGTTTATATGATTCATCAACATATTTTTACTACTAAACTTACTGAATGTAATTAAATAAAATTTTGTGTAAAAAAATTTAAGCAAAAAAGTCCAAATTTTAATAGCCCAACCTTTATGTGTGATAAACTAATGCTCAAGAATCACAAATGTACCATCGATTTGATTTTTTAAAAATCTTAATGGAAATTTGCCAACCGAATTCGAACATTAAGAGGAAAAAAATTAAAAATATATTTAGATTTCCCCACCATTTTACCTTTAAAAAATTGCTCTGGAACTAAAGATAGCATTAAGGCAAATTTGAGGTTAACTAGTAATAAAATTGGATATATTTTGTCCACAATGGGAGTAATTTGATAATATAAAATTCAAGATCTAACTTTTAGGTTACTGGGTTCAAATCCAAAGAATACGTTTCTTATAAGAATCTAAAACAGCCGAAAATTTAACTTGCTCTATTTAAACTTGAAATAGTAATTTAGCGTCGGAATTTTCAATTATTTAAAAAAATAAATATATTTATGTCTTCTAATTTACTAGTTAATTTCAAATTTGGCTTAATGCTGGACAGTCCATCAACAATAGTCAAAAGGCCATGATTGATTTTTAATTTTTTTTTTGTAATCAAATCTGCTACAGTCCCAAGTTGCAATTACTGGTCAATCCCTTTCAGTTTTCAAAGACAACTTCATCGATCACAGTAGCAAAAAGAAGAATTATAAGTTGCGAAAAAATCATTAAGAGAAAGTAGTGAAATTACAACTTTACCACTTACCAGCCACTTCTTTGGAACTGCGGGTGTGCCTCAGTGATGATTGATGCGCTTTGCGCAAAACAGCTTGTTGCTGAATTGCCGCCGAAGGTGATGAGCCCAAGGGAATCCGAATGGTTTTGCAAGGAGTTTGTGGGCCAAGCAATTCAACTCGCTGGCATCTCCTCCCAGCAACTGGGCTATAATTGATCAATGGGCTTGTCTCTCTGATGGGCCTAAGGCGCTTGCTTTTGGGCTCTATTATGAGAAGCTCTCTTGGCCCACTGGGGCTCTCTGGTGTTTGATAATCTCTCTTCTTCTTCAATAGTTCCCAGAGTAGCTTGTCATCTTTGTCTTGATCTTCTTGCATTCCTAGGAGCTTCAACATGTTGCACAATGAGAAATAAAAAAAAAGAGCTTAGAAACTTTTCTCATGTAATCCAACATATCTTACACATTTAGTTTAAGTAACAGGTATGTTCAAGAGATATTGTCTTCCTTATCTATTTTGCTAGCTTAAATTTTTAGGGGCTCGGTACCTTAAGATCATGTACATATATAATTTTCTATATATGGTGGTTGAATGAATGAATCGGAAATGGGTATTGATATATCCATATTACTAAAGATAAAATTCATGTGTAAACATAGACTCACATGTAGATCTGATATGTTACGGCTGGATACAGATAAAATTTTTTTATATCCATTGATTGAACGGGCCGGATACAAATATTGGCATCCTAATATTATAGCCGGCCTGTCGCCCTCCCTAATCTTGAGTACCAAGACTAGACTGTGTATATACCTTTTTCTTGTAAATCAAAATGTATAAATAAGAAAATTTTATGTGATTATTCAAAAAAGTTTTTTAAAAAAAAAAAAAAAAACCAGAACATATACATATACGTGAAAAAAGGTACATTTTGATTGTTCTTTTGAAAGCTGCTTTTGGAAATGGTTAGCCAAAACAATTGTTATAATAGAGACAACAGAAATAAAATGTCTGAAATCACATGAAGTTTTTCATCCTGTGTAAATGTGTAACACTTGCAGGCACAGAGTGGAAATATTTCAAGTAAAAGGGTATTGAATGGCTTCTCTGTTTATATTCAAATTCTTCCATTTCTGTCCTCATCAAAACAGTATGGATTAGCCCTCTCTTGTAAATAATCTGAATCAAGGAAACCACCATATGGCTGAAGAACCAATAGGATGATTCAAGTCAATCCCTCCTCACATTTATTCAATTTCTAAAAAGGGAAAGCAACTCCTCCTTGTTTACTCAGGTGAACATGTAAGAGCTAGATCTATCTGGTTTTACTCGACTTTGGTACTCATAGTTTTCATGAAAGACCATGGAATGAATTCATATATGTGACTGAAAAATGTATTCATAGTCAAGCATGTAATAAGTTAGAACATGATGTACCTTGTGGCGAACAGAAGTTTCTCTTTGCCCTTTTTGGGCTTCAGGGAGTAATCTAAGGTGTTCATTCATTCTCCCGACTCTCTCTTCTATTTCCTTCAACTTGCACAATGCCTCAATCTTCCCTTCTTCCGCAATTCCAATCCTCTTCGTTGCTTCCTCCAGTTCAAGACTTCCATTCCTCAAAGCTCTATCCATCTCGTCTACAATGGCCAACAATCGCGCACATGTTCCAAGTTTCAAATCAGCCTCGAGGCCCTTGACATACTCCACCATTGGATTACACATATGTTCGCCTAAATCCTGCATTAGTTCGTCCACACCAGACTCAACCGAGCCAAAGACAAAGCTCATGTGGTCAAATAGGGCTTGAAGGATCTTCACTGATATGAAAAACGTGTCACGGTTTTGGCTGCGAAGGTTGGTTAAACCATAGATGGCTTGCTGGAAGAGGTTTTGGAGGGAGATACGATGTCTGGCAAGTGTTTGGAGCATATTATTCTGGCGAGAATTGACTTGGGTTTCAATCTGTTTAAGGAGGTTAATAAGTTGTATGAATTGTGATTGTTGCTTCTCAATGAGTTCTCTGCCTGCCATTGTGGCTTTTGAAGCATAGTACCCCACCTGCAGAGCTAGAAAATTACTTTGAAAACAAAAAGATGATACGAGAGAAATTCATCAAACACCTTAGATGTAAGCGGTTCGTATGACCACTTTCCAAATTCACTACACTCAGCATAGCATCGCAAAAGCTATTCTTGTAGTATAATGATGGGAGTATTCATAAAGTTAGTATGAATCTTCTAACATTTATTTTAGGACTATTTACATTTTATTACTAAATTTATTAAAAAATTAAATTAATTAGATAATGCGAATTTTGAAATATTATATTTTACTATTAAACTTACAATAAAATAACAAGTTATACAAAATATAACATTTTACTACATTTTCCTTTAATTGATCTTAGTGACTTTAATGTTAGAATCTAACGATCAACTCCCTCAAGGAGTGTGGCTTGGTGGCAAATAGCTCAGGACTTGGTTGTCGAGTCCTGAGTTCAAGTCCAGGGTGTATTATGAGTTTGAGTCCAGTGGTGCATTTCTTATAACAGCCTGAGGTAGCTGGAGGTTTTACCTGCTCCGCTGAAGTATGGGTCAGATGGTTTGCCAGCAGAATTTCCAATGTTTCCAAAAAAATGTAACGATCAACTTAAATTTTGATGGAAAAATACAAAAGTATTATTTTTACATAAGTTTAGTAACAAAATATAATATTTTAAAATTCATAATATCTAATTATTTAGTTTTTCTAATTATTTAATGTTTTTCCATTAAACATTTAGCGAAATATTCCTCATCATAGCATTTAAACAAAATTAAAAAAAAAAAAAAAAAACTGAACTGATCAGGATTAAGCATTTCAATTTTTTAATAAACAAACCAAATTTCCTTCTACGAACAACATTAATATTTTTTTTTCTACCTCACATTTGTTGATTTCTGCTTCTCCACGAACAGAAACCGGTGATTCTGAAACTACACCGTTTCTCCGGCGTCCCTGCCGCAAAATTAAAACAAATTTGAAAAGTAAATATTGCTATCAGTTCACGATTATCAGAAATTATGAATCACATCAAAACAGAGTGATTTGATAACCTGAGGCGAATCAGTATCGATAATAATGGTGGAGAATCGTCCTTCTTCTGCCATTTCCACAGTCTTAAGACCAACTAATTTCATCAACGGAATCGCCAGAGAAGCAAACACCTCCTCGGCCTTCAAAATTTAACTCATAAATAAAAATTACAAAAAAAAAAAATGAATTGATTTCAAGAAATTGATAGAACAATAACTACTTGAATCAAGCCGAATTTGATCTGAGATTTGAGGCGCTGATATGCGATCTTCATTTCATCGTGGCGAGAGACGACTCTTGTGAACTTGACACGGAGCGGATCAGCCGTTGATTGAGACGAAGAGATCTGAGATCTCTGCCGTTGATTCAACATTTTTGGCGGGAAGATTTAAAGTGGAATTGAACTTCTGCTTTTGGTTTTTCTGTTAGAAGGAACTGAGGGAAAATAATTTAAAATGGAGGCAGGCAAGGTATTTAAGGGGAAATGGATTTCGAAACAACACGATAAATTTTGAATTTTATTAAGAATATTTATTTGAATGTTAGTTATATGAGAAATTAAACCAAGCCACTGGTTCGGTTTGGTAACGAATCGGAATCGAACCGTTTGGTTCCCGGTTTCACTCTTATGGAATTGGAACCGAACCAGATAATTTCAGTTCAATTTTTTTTTTTTTAAAAAAAATGGAAATTAAATTTTAAGGAAATATGTAATTGAATATTATTATCAAATAAATACAATAATTTTTATTTATTTATTTGAATTTTATTAAATTAAAATAAAATAAAATAAAAAACTTAAATTTATTTGAATTTTAATAGTGGAATCGAACGGTTCCAGTTGAAATCGTACGGAACCGGAACCGTCCGGTTCCTTCTTGTAGGCACTGCATTTTGCATGTAAGTCCCTATGATGAGTCTCATTTGGAGACACTACCTTTTAAGTCACGGAAGTCGCGGGAAACGAATGTCGGAAGGGGAAATTCAGAATAAGTATGTCATCGGATTCAATTCAAATGTTCACTGCTTTCGTTCGTGCTGCGTTCGTGAACACGTTCGAACGTCAAGCAGATTGCGGACGTTCGTGCAGCGTTCGAATCGGCGTTCGAACGGTGTCGGTACTTCTGGTTTTGTTGCTAGTCTTACGCCCAAGCCCAATTAGCCCACCAAAACCCACCTAAAAATAATTAAAACATTTAAAACATGCCACAAATTAAAATAATATCCTTCCTAAATTAAATAAATCACATCTCAATCTAAATAATTCACATACCTAAATAAACAAATCAAATATATCACCTTCCCAATCAAACCAAATCTCCTCCCTAACTTAAGAAGTTTTTTCCTTGTGAGACACTAATCAAAATATTCCCCCCATAATTACTTGATCCATTCCTATTCAAACCTTAGAAACCCTAGCCTTTGCCTATAAAAAGAAGCCTAAACCAACCTTTCACACCCCAGCACATACATACAAAAACACAGAAAATTCTGCAAAACATTAACACCCAAAACTCTCCTAGCTCAATCTCAAAAACACACAGCCCTAAGCCAAGCATAAACGACACAGCCCCTAACTGCAGCCTTAAAACAGTCCCCGAATTAACCCAAAAAAAACAGCCCTTATTCACCGCAAGAAACAACAGTAAAATCGCAAGAAACAGCCCTTAAAACCGCAAGAAACAGTAGTAAAATAGCAGTAAAACAGCAGCAAAATAGAGGAAACGACGGCTCAAAACAGTGAAGCAGCGAACGAGAGCGTTGAACCAGTGAACCGGAGGAGTTGCAGAGCATCAACCCTTCTGACAACCGTGTTTTGTACTTCCGAGAGACGATTTAAAAGGTTAGACCTGAGGGCACCCTTCCTTTTATTTATTTTCTTACTTTATTTTGCATGAGTATTGTGGGTTGGTGCATGATGTGATTTCCGGATGAACGGAATATGTGTTCTCTCTTGTGGTATATCAGATGGAAACCCGGACGTAAATTCTGTAGCCGAATCCGAATGGACGGTAGTGCGGTCTGTACTCAGGATACAACACCACGTACCGCTTGAGAGACACACATATTTCGTTTCATCCAACTTTGTGTTTGAGCATGATTTAGTCGCTAGTATGTTATTTATGTTTAAGCATGATTTAGTCGTTTTCGCTTTACTTTCTGCACGTTATTTGTTTGTGTATTGATGATGTAGTGCGCATGAGCTTAGTATGTTGGTCTAAAGGTTCTCTATTTGAGGGAAGAAAAGTCCAAAAAGCTACCTTTACGACAATACTTTGCCGTGCTGGACGGAGTATGTTTGATGGAATGTGAGATATGTTTAATCGAGCATACGAGGTCCTATATTATTGTTGTCTTTATTTTATATGCACGGTAACATAATGCGCATGGGCTAACTAGGGTGGGTTAAAGGTCCTATATTCGAGGGAAATGCCTGAAGGCTACCTTTACCACGATATTTTACCGCACCTTTTATTATGTCATTTACCTTTTGCATATCGTTGCTTTATTTACGCATGCATTGCATTCTTGTGCGCATGGGCTAACTAGGGTGGATTCAAGGTCCTATATTCGAGGGAAAATGCCTAAAGGCTACCTTTACCACGATGTTTTGCCGCGTCGGACGAGGTACACCCGATTGAATGATAATGAGTTCAATCGGGCACACGGGGTCCTACATTATAGATTTGCTTATCTATGTATGTGTTGCGTCGTCTATCATGCATCAGGTCTTGTCCCGTTCGAACGCGTTCTCGAATGTTATACGAACGCGAACCTTCTGTTTACCGTTCGAACGCATTTACGAACGCTACTCGAATTCGCATGAGTTTTCTTTGTTTTTATCATGCATCAGGTCTTGTCCCGTTCGAACGCGTTCTCGAACGCTATACGAACGCAAACCTTCTGTTTACCGTTCGAACGTATTTACTAATGCTACTCGAACACGCATGAGTTTTCTTTGTTTTATCATGCATCAGGTCTAGTCCCGTTCGAACGCGTTCTCGAACGCTATACGAACGCAAACCTTCTATTTACTGTTCGAACGCGTTTACTAACACTACTCGAACGCGCACGTATTTTCTTTGTTTTATCATGCATCAGGTCTTGTCCCGTTCGAACGCGTTCTCGAACGCTATACGAACGCAAACCTTCTGTTTACCGTTCGAACGCGTTTTCAAACGCTACACGAACGCATATACACGGAACTGAGTCTTTTTCATCACATTTCATGCATGATTGCTTCTTGGGTGATTTCTCTTGCATTATGTAATTAACCATGCCATTCCAGTATTGACACTTTTGCTGTTATCATCCATTTGTATTCCCGCATTCATGTATTTGATGTGTTCGCAAGATTTTGTTCAAGAATGATTAGGTCGTAGGATGGATGTACTTGTTTCTCAAGCATGATTAGCCATTAGTATGTTATTCCTCTATGCATGATCTTGTTATCTCCTTTCGCAATAGGTGTTTCTTTATGTTTATGTTTAGGTTGTTATTTTTTTCGTGTTTGATGATTCAAAATGTTCATGAGATTATCGTGTGTAATATCGTATGTTTGTCGTTATGATGATTCATTTTATACATGCGAACTTATGAGTAGATTATCCTTGGAAATATACGTTGCTTAGGCTTGGTTAGATTATTGCACAAATCATATCATTACAAGTGGCATAAGTAAGGGACCATTCCGAACCCAGCGTTTGAGGTCTTCCCTTGCGAGGGGTGAGTGCGACCTTAAATCATTTTCCCGGTTCACACCGGGGTGGCGACTCCATATTATTTCTCCGATTTAGTTCCCCCGTGAGCTACTCCGTACTCCTGACCGGGCCGCGAGCCCGGAACAGCGTCGTCCAACATCTGTGTCCTACAGTCTGGCGACTCCACTGGGGATAGAGAATTGGCCCCGAAATAATGTCTTGTAATGATTGTGATTTGTGCTTTAATTAACCGTGTTTATCGTGGGTTGAAAGAGGTTTAATCAAAGGCACTTTTAAGGCTAGGTAATGGTTTGGTGTCTTCCCCCATTCACTACCAATCTATAAGGAAAATCTGCGAAGGCACCTAGATAATCATGTACTTGTAGCCTACCGTGATGGACTAATTTGGAGGACTCGTTGTTTATTCCTGTCACCAAGCGATAAGAGCCTAAGAGGCTTGGGTTTTTAAGAGAGTTCGCTCCGCCCTCCCTCTGGGGAATCTACAACGGAAAATCCATTTGACAGTCAGTCACGCACCATAACTCGTTGGCACGTACCATAAGGTATAAAAATGGTGCGCTCACTTGGTTGCTCGAACCCTTGAGTGAGGAGACCTAGTTGTGGGCAATCTTTCGCCAACGAGAGTCTTTTTTCACACTCCCGTAAACCCACACGTAGACCGGAGTTGTATGACCTATAGTAACTATTTTCTTGTGCTTGTGGACCATCCTCATTTGGATGCAGTTGGGCTTCTTGTCATAAATGTGAACTTGTTGGGCCATTTAAACTGGGACGAGTTCGTATCCTATGACAATTGGGCCAAAAGCTTCTGAAATGTCGATGGGCCGCTCTGTAGAAATTATTGCTTTATGCTTGAATTATCTCTTTATGCGATGGGCCGCTCTGTAGAAATTATTGCTTTATGCTTGAATTATCTCTTTATGCTTGTATTTGGGGACCATCCTCATTTGGATGCAGTTGGACTTCTTGTCAGAAATGCGAACTTGTTGGGCCATTTAAACTGGGACGAGTTCGTATCATATGACAATTGGGCCAAAAGTTTCTAAAATACCGATGGGTCATCCTGTGTTTGGGCCCCTTATCATTTGAAGTTGTTTAATCATGTTGTCGCAAAGGTGTAAACCTGTTGGGCCTTTTCAACTGGGACAAGTTTGCACCTTGTAATAATATGATTGAAGCTTTAAAATGACAATGGGCCGAATTATATGTTCCACACATTGTACGCATCTCATGCATACACACATCATGTTAACTCTCTTGTGTCTTAAGAGCCATCATAGATATATGTTGGGTTAGGGAAAAGGGAAGACTTGTTAAAAGGCCGATATCAAACATGAGCGAATCAGAGAATGAAACATCCCGTATGGATCAGTTGGAAACCAATCTCACCAAGGTTACTGAACAATTGCAAGCCTTGACTGCTGTTATGGCCAATATGGTTGTGCCCCGTGCTGGGGGAAACTCTGAGAATGAGAGGTGTGAAGACCCTCCGACTAGATTGAATGATGATATTCTGGGTTTGATGATGATATGGTTGAATACGCTGCGGGGAAAGTGGCAGGGTCTCAAGTTGAACTGCAGAAACTCTGAGATCAGGTAGAGTCAGTTACCCGTAAGATGAGGGGAACATGAAGACCTGGTAGATTATGAGGCAATGACCTTTGAAGAACAGTTGCCAGCTCAATTCAAGATGCCAGATATGGCCAGGTTCAACGGGAATGGGGATCCAAGGGTCCATCTCCGTTAGTATGTTTCAGTTATGAGTTCAGTGGGTTTATCCAAGCGTCAGGTTCAGAAAATGTTTGGGATGTCACTCGAGGGGGCACCCGTGGTATGGTATCACAACCTGAGGAAGGAAGATCAAGGAGATTGAAGGGAATTGGCCGAGGCCTTTTTGAAATAGTATGTTACAGATCTGGAGATCGACTTGTCACTCCAGGACTTAGAAAACACCAAGCAGAAGCCAGAAGAAAGCTTCAAGGAATATGTAGACCGTTGGAGGAGCCAGCTTTTGAAAATGCAGACTCGGGCCTCAGAGAAGGACCAGATAGTATCACAACCTGGAGAGGAAGATCAATGAGGATTGAAGGGAATTGGCAGAGGCCTTTTTGAAATAGTATGTTACAGATCTGGAGATCGACTTGTCATCCAGGACTTAGAAAACAACAAGCAGAAGCCAGAGAAAGCTTCAAGGAATATGTAGACCGTTGGAGGAGCCAGATTTTGAAAATGCAGACTCGGCCCTCAGAGAAGGACCAGATAAAAATGATTATCAAAGGTACTAAGCCCTCAATCTATGGCAAGTTGAGGAGGATGACCTCCATGATTACTGATTTTCGACAGTTGAGAGAGACTGTCATGGATATTGAAGAAGAAGAAGCTGAGAATAGAAAGTTCTATAGCCTGAACATGAGGCCCATTGGAGGAACATCAGGTGCCAAACCGGTTTCTGCTGAGATTGCTGCTATCCGGAACCGGCGTTTCTCCGACCTGGGTAGACCCTTGTCTAAGGTATTGGAGAAATTAAAGAGACATGGACTTCTGAAACCCTTAAAACCAAACACTCCATACCCTCCACCACCACATCTCAACCTGAACCACTATTGTCATTTCCATCAACAGAAGGGCCATGACACTGACAATTGTGCCCGCCTTCACCATGAAATCCAGGACCTTATAGACTCCAAAAAGATACCCGACCCAGAAACAGAACAGTCTAACACACACAAAAACCCCATGCCGAATTACCACTATGTCCCCAACCAACCTATTGATAAACTTCTGCCTCCCGAAAGCCTTGTCTCAAATCCTTGACCACCAAGCCTTTCCTGGATTTGGGATAAACAGCAGTGAGGATTGAAACCAGAACATGGGAAAGAATTTCGGAAGATTTTCCCATAGTGTGAAGAGGGTGGTAAGAGGAATGACACGCAGCGGCGTTTCTACAGTGATATGGCCTTGAGAAAGGTAAATACAGTCGTGTTGACGGAAGGCAGGCAGAGAATGTTAAGTTTTCTAAGGGTCCCAAGATCAAAATACAAGCATGAATCACAAGTGAATACAACGACGAAGTTGCGGAATACTTACATCGAGCGGTTGAGAGACGATTTGGGCAACAAAATTCGCACTTCACTGCCCACTGCCACTGCTCACGTTTGTTCACTGTCATGGCCTCCAATGTTCTGTTTTGGTCACCAAAATCAAGCTCCAAGCTTTCCGAAATGGTTCCCGACTCATGGGGGGACTTCCCTATCACCTTCGCATTGATCCCGGAGTGTGCTAGCACTCTTGTTTTGCCACAAAACCACTTGCTTCCCTCCATTTTCTCTTGATTTTTCACGGCAGTTCACTGCCCATTTAGAACCAGAAAATGGCGTGAGATGAGAGGAAGAAATGTGTTTCCAAAACGTAAAGAGAGAGAGAGAGAGTTGTTAAAAAAATGTAAAAAGTGTACTAGGTTTATATTATTTCAAAAATTAATAAACCATATCCACTTTTCATTTGAAAAAGTCAAGCATTTAAATGCTTCAACTACCTCCATCAATCACCATCAATCACATCAATCAATCTTGTCAAGTCACATCACTCAAAGTGACAAGTGATTTGACGCTTGATGCGACTAGCGATTTGACGCTTGATTTGACGAGCCGCGCTCGAATTCGAAATGCGAATGCGCTCGTAAATAATCTCGGGCTCGGATTCGCTAATTCTAAATTAACGAATTTTCCGTCGCGTCGTAATTAAATGATTACGCCTAGCGAAATCACTATTCACGTCGCTAACGAATTAATTCGCTCGCCCGAATTAAAATCTAATTTTAATTCCGCGTCGAAATCTAATTTCGTTTAATATATCAAATATATTAATTCTTCGATTAATTCCAAATTAATCGCTCTCTCTCTTTAATGATATTTTATCCCAGATAAAATATCTCCATAATTAATCCCAGATTAATTTTCTCTCTCATCTTATTAATCCCAGATTAATATAAGTGCGAGTCATACGTCATCGGTGAATCTTTGGGAAGCGACCCATGAGATCCCCGGATAAGTCGCAGTAAGTAAATACGGTCGTCGGAGTATCCGAATCACGTACGTACCAAGTACTACGTTCTACCGATTTACGAGACAAGGTCGACTCCTAGCAAAGCACGATGTCTACCAAATTCTCCGGTCATATTCATCTAAGAATATTAAGATCTGTATCAAGCGTAGTATACCATTGTATTGTGTATATCGGTCCAGTATCGGATAGTCACGTGCTAGGGCTGGGGCTGGATAAGTGTCTGCCCCGTCCGAAGCACATGTCGGATGTCTGGTAACATAGTCTCTATAATCGGATATTCATGACCTGGTCACAATATCCGATTGGATGCGCATCACTCAAGAGCACTAGTACCGTATCCTGCGTGACATCATCTCCACTATGACTGAAGTGATACTTCCGTCTTGACATCACACCCAATACACTACGACTCTCTGATAAACCCAGAAGTGGTGTACGCAGAACCGGTTAAAGCCCTGTACCACCAAACCAAAGTCTATCGATTATCGTAAGTATTAGCGATGTAAGTCTCAGGTTAAGACTATACACACCTACCTTGATTTCGGCCTCCCATAGACACATAGTCATAATACCAATGGGATTCCGAGGGGTCTATCCAGAGCGAAGCTGTTTCCCGTACCATCGGTGAAACACGACCTCCTATCGCACTTGCATAAGTATCCGATACTTATATATATGAGAACTATGTCGTTGTGCCCTCACAACGCACACAAGTGCAATACTAGCCTATTCCGCATTATCGATGTCCTGTCTCGATAATACTCCGGCTAGGGATATTTAATGATTAATCCTTCGTGGACTGATACTGTCTCATATCATTCTCAATCCAGGAACTAATCATATGGACCTCTCTTCATTTATATATCTATGGTGATCTAATCACTAATGATGAGAGTGCAATTTCCTTGTCACATAGTTAATTGTTACAACAACACAATGATCTGTACAAATAGTGACGCTATGGGTCATTTTGTCCAACAATCTCCCACTTGGCACATAGCCAGTCACTCAAGTGTCCCACACCCGAACTATGTACGGTTCGCTCAAATTGCTGAGGAAAGGTTTTCGTCAGCGGATTTGCATGATTATCGTCTGACGCGATTTATACGATCATCACATCGCCACGATGTATGATCCGAACGAATCAGATGATATAGAAGTATATATCTGGATCGTCGATGAGACCTTTAATTCCTTAGCCTGTGCTGACGCCTAGCTCAGCCGCTAACAGAACTATATCTAATCTAATTAGATTTATTTTCGACCCAAATGGCTTCTATTGCTGCCTCAGCTGCAGCAATAATCCGCATTTGTTGTTTATTCGGCAACAGTTATCTTGCTTGGAAGATTTCCAGCTCACTGTCCCAGTGTTCAAACTTTTATAGTACTGTAGTATTTAATTGTTTGGAAACTTGCAGCAGTGATCCCAGTCACTTCAAGTTCTCCTACTCCATAGTTTAAGATAGCATCTTTAGTTCTCTGAGATACTAACAGATGTTCTTAACTTCAATCCAGTGACTATCATTTGGATTGACCTGATCGTGACTCTATATGCTCGAAGCGTATGAGACACCAAATCAAGTACATTTTAAATGTACAATTTCCCAGAGAGTGTTAACAACTCCAAATCTATCCCAGTAGATCTTTATTCCTTGAATAAAGGTTGTTACTCCCCAGAATTCTACGGAGAATTTCTATGAAAGCCAAGCTTTCACCAATTGCTTTATGGGAATTTCATTATTAGTGCGCTCCCACTAACCTCCTCATATACACAAGAATTATTTCGTTTTGAGTCAAATCATAAACCATTATGATTATTTCAAAACGTCAGTTCCAAGAACCTTATGCTTGCTTCAATCCAAACATGGATCGAATAACCCGCAAACCTTGTTTGTCGGTTATACAAAATCGTCAGGATGTTGTAAGCATCCTCCAAGAGGTTTCCTTTTCAGGAAAGCGATTTTGTCTACAACTGACACATTTCATAAATGAAATATGCAGTTATCAACAAGCAGCTTCAAAATGGATTTACCAATGGCAACAGGTAAAAAGGTTTGTCGTAATCAACACAATGTTGATAACTCTACCTTTTCTTTACAAGCCTAGCTTTGTACGTTGGTATGTTGCCTTCCATGTATGTCTTCCTTGAAGACTTATAAAGTACCAATAGGCACAATGTCTTATGGTACATCAACTAGTATCCAAACTTGTTGATATACATGGAATCCATTTCGGACTCATGACACTTTGTCATAATAGGGAGTCGATACCTCGTATCACTTCCTCAAAACGTAGTCGGATGGTATACCTTAAAAGATTTACATCTTTATGAGGTTAGATCAGAAACCCATACCCTAGGTTGTTTTCTGACTCTATCCGATCTACCAGTTCTTGTGTATTCGAAGATTAATGGTACAGATTCATCATTGATGAACTGTTTGTGTTCCATTAAGGACTTCGTGCCTTGAATAGCATTACTCCGATTTTCATCGAGTATCACTATCCTCCCACTGACCACTGCATATCGGTATTCCTCTCAGGAAAACCGCATGGTGAGCAACAATCATATTGTTCTCATGTGAGATTTATAAGTACTATACTTAAGGTTTCCCTTAGGATAACCTATATTGGCACTTATCCAATTTGGGTTTTAGTTTGGTATCATCCAAACATATGCCTAGCATCCCAAATGGTCAGGAATGAGAAACCCGGTTTCTTTCCCGTTCATATCCTATATGATATCTGTCAAACAGATTTATATGGAACCTTATTCTAAATAAGTTTTGCACTGTTAACATATCCTATTGAAGGAAACAGTAGCTCTGAGCGACTCGTGATAAACCTTATCATGTCCAACAAAATTCGGTTTTAGTTCGGACACACCGTCTAACTGACGTGTCTCGGGAGGAGTCCTCATATGAAAGAATACCGTACTCTTTCATTTAAGTATGAAACTTACTGCTTAAGTATTTTCCATTACGGTCTCATCGTGGCGGAATAATACTATAGCCGATCTGTTTATTTACTTCGTGTCGAAACTTCAATAGTTTCCGATCTGTGTTCTTCAAAAGAAACACATAACCACAACGTGATGCCACATCCGTTAAGGTCACGAAATATTCATGTTCACATCTAGCCTAGCTAGTTATGGGCCCACTTACTTCACCATGAATAGGGCTAACAGATCGGTGGCATTTTCACTATTACCAAGTAAATAGTGTTTTAGGTATTTTACCTAATAAACTAGATTCGTAGACTTTATTTGATTGGAATCAAAACAGTCCGAGTACCCACTCTTTAAAAGTGCGGATATACGAGTCTTGTTAATTGTGTCCCAGACAACAATGCCACAAATAAGTCTCTATTGATCAAATCAATTGAGCTATTATTTGTCATTTATATGTTTGAGATTTATTTATATTCAAAATATAAATTCTGTTATTCACATCTAATGTGTTTATCTCAATACCATCCTTATATAATAAAACACTTTAGTGTTCTAAAATATAAAGGTTCACCGGCAGTGGGTTAAACACTGATAAAGAGATAATGTTACTAGTCCAACTAGTTACATTATAACAGTTCTCTAATCCTGCTCATAGCAGATTCTGAACATCAATATATATATTTATTATGTACCACACTAAGTATTTAAAATCTAATTTCAATACTAGTTGTGAACATAACTTTGACAAACATTTTTAAAGTCAGAGCCTTGCCCTTTCTTTAATTCCTTCGTGTCTGCCATATCCAAATGGTAGTCACTTTGGTATATGTCAATTATCTTTTCAATATTTTAGGAACCTTAGGCCAAGCCTTGGGTTCTTAGAATATCGAAACGATGTGCACCTCGTGCTACATGCCCAATTGCAAACTTTGACTTTATCTCCTTGAGATAGTCATTTATTCTCCAAGAATTATTAATTGTAATTTTAATACTTAAATCTAAAATTAGATTTATGACAAGTATGTTAAATTAAGCATTAAAGTCATCATTACATAAATCTTCCAAAGATTTTATGCTCTACTTATTTTGCTTAATTTTGGGCGTAAGGTATAATGAGTTATTTTTCAAATAAAGTAACCTATTATTTATTCCCAATTTGAAAATTAAATCATTTAAAATATTTTAATCCCAGATTATATTTTAAATATCCAACTTTTCAATTTTATCTTGATTACAATAGTCCAACTATTTAATCAACGATTAGTGGTACTATATATATATGTATTATAATGATTATAATAGTCCAACTATATAATCAAATATAATCCAAATTAATTAACCTCAATTACATTGATTACTATAATCCAATTATAAAATCAACTGTAAACTTAAATTAATTCAAATATATTGATTAATATAATCCAATTATATATAATCAAGTATAATACAGTCCAACTGTTTATTAAAACAACAATTTTAAATATTACGACGAAATAATTTGAATGAGCGCGTATGGCGAGTAATTGAACGAATATTGCAAATTCAATTCTTGCCTCCCACTATTTTTCGTCGAGCCTCTAACCCTCTGTCGAGTACTCGGGAAACCGTGTTTCCTAGTGGGCTAGGATCCCGTTAAAGTATCACACAATCTTGACTTTGGCCAACAAATTGTATGATAATTAACTAGGTAGATCTCGAAGATCAATTGGATCTCATCCAACTCCTAGATCCAGTAGGTGGACATCCAAGTCCCAAACATATATCTAATATATGCCTATATATCGAATATATACCCTAACCTTTTTCCTCTGAATCAACTAGGCCTTGGCTTTGGCACAACAAACCTAGTGATCCCAGTCAAGCGCGGACCCATTGACATGGAAGCTTCGTAATCAATGTCGATGGACAAGAAGTGGTCTTGACTTTGGCCAACAAACCACAACTTGGACATGACACCGATATGGAACAAAGCCTCGTGATTAAAACACATCTTCGACGGACAAGGGCTTGACTTTGGCCAACAACCCCTGCCAATCTCGGATCTTGAGTAAGAATCACTCAATGGAAGGAAAATAAACGCTTGATATTTAACGAGGGGTTTTCGTGTGCAAATTGGCTACCAATTTAATTATCTTTGTTAAGGTCTCATCATCATACACCCTTAAACATGCATTCTAAATACATAATAAAGCGAGTATGAATAAATAATAATGATATGCGGATGGATATTTTACATTGATCCTAGATCAAATCTCTCTCTTTCTCACTCAAGCTAGCACTTGTATTACTTCTACCCGTTACACTACACTTCTAAAGAAACCTCATTTACATTGAGGGGAATAGGTGAGAAGAGAATACAAAGAGAATAGAGGTGATAAGGCTGGACACGCAGGTCCAATTTAATAAATCAAATTTATTACAACAATTTCTAAAATTGCCCCACCCATCTAATATCCATCCGATATACATTATTCATGCATCACAACCATGTATTCACTCACATAAGCATGCTATCAATCAATCTAATCAAATTAATTAATCTGATAATTATGTGATCATCCAATGTTCAAACAACGATTTGATTTTGTTCGAGTCAAACTCGTTTTTGCGAATAAGTACTCAAAGTACGAATTTCATGAATTAAATTAAACTACATAATTAAATCCAATTTAATATGTATTTAATACTAATCCACTATTTAATTCCAAATTAAATATCACACTTTATTAATAAACCTTTTACGAATTAAATTCCAAATTTAATCGTTTCGGGTCTCAAAGACCGATTAATATCCAATATTAATTTAATTAAAGTCTAATGGGCTTTTAATTAATTTCTTAAGGCGTGGACTTTTGGTCAACTCGAGTCAAACCGAATAACCAAAATCCAATCCGGGAGTTACCCCATAAGCCTAGAAATCAATCTTGGCCCATTAGGCCCAATTAAACTTTAAAGGTCTATTTGTCGCATTTGGGCTTTATGGAGGCGGTTTTGGGCCCAATTGGATCCAACCAATTTTGCCTAAACCCAACTTTGTACAACAAAGCCCAACAAGCCCAATTAATTAAATTACACAAATCCAATTTCGCAATTTAATTACTTAAAGTGTATATCATGATTAATCACCCAAATTAACATTTCTAAAACATTAATTCATACAATTAATCATGCTCTTTTCATCATCACATGTCCAACACATTTTGATTAAAATCAAACCCATTACATGCTCTTAAGTCTCGGCCAAAAGGGAATTTATATGTCCGATTCGGTTTCAATCCAATTAAACACACAATCGACATTAAAAACACTTCTAATCGTTTCAAGTCATCCAATGATCAACGAAACAAAATTCCAAGACATTTAGGGCATACTCCTATTCGGCCAACACATCAAAATTGGGGAAGGGGAAATTTGTTCCAAACAATATTTAATCAAATTGATCCAACCAATCATCAATTAAACATGTATTAAGCATAATTAATCATCCAATTTCATAATTGCATGCTCAATTTCATTTTACCCAATTTCAAGTTTCATGACATACTTGGCAATTTGGGGATTTTACGTCCGAATCGAATTCAATCCAATTGATTCCGCAATCGTCGTTAAATCATCATCCCGAATGATTTCCAACACTTCCAATTGTCAAAAATCAAAAATCCCAAGACATTAAAATCAATTCAAGTTTCGGCCAAGGAGGGAATTTGGGGAAAAATTGATCCAATCAAATTTTCTTCAAATTGACCATGTCAATCTTCAATTCAAACACAATTAGCATACAAATTCATCCAATTTAATTTATCATGCTCAAAATCAAGTTTGCCCAAATTTTAGCCCTAACTTTTTTTCATGCTTTTAACCCAAGCTCTTGATGCCATTGTTAAGTTTTCTAAGGGTCCCAAGATCAAAATACAAGCATGAATCACAAGTGAATACAACGACGAGTTGCGGAATACTTACATCGATCGTTTGTTTTGAGAGACGATTTGGGCAACAAAATTCGCACTTCACTTGCCCACTGCCATGCTCACGTTTTTTCACTGTCATGGCCTCCAATGTTATGTTTTGGTCACCAAAATCAAGCTCCAAGCTTTCCGAAAAATTGCTTAATTATTTCAAAAAAAAATTAATAAAACCATATCCACTTTTTCATTTGAAAAAGTCAAGCATTTAAATGCTTCAACTACCTCCATGAATCACCATCAATCACATCAATCAATCTTGTCAAGTCACATCACTCAAAGTGACAAGTGATTTGACGCTTGATGCGACTAGCGATTTGACGCTTGATTTGACGAGCCGCGCTCGAATTCGAAATGCGAATGCGCTCGTAAATAATCTCGGGCTCGGATTCGCTAATTCTAAATTAACGAATTTTCCGTCGCGTCGTAATTAAATGATTACGCCTAGCGAAATCACCATTCACGTCGCTAACGAATTAATTCTAAATTAATTCGCTCGCCCGAATTAAAATCTAATTTTAATTCCGCGTCGAAATCTAATTTCGTTTAATATATCAAATATATTAATTCTTCGATTAATTCCAAATTAATCGCTCTCTCTCTTTAATGATATTTTATCCCAGATAAAATATCTCCATAATTAATCCCAGATTAATTTTCTCTCTCATCTTATTAATCCCAGATTAATATAAGTGCGAGTCATACGTCATCGGTGAATCTTTGGGAAGCGACCCATGAGATCCCCGGATAAGTCGGCAGTAATAAATACGGTCGTCGGAGTATCCGAATCACGTACGTACCAAGTACTACGTTCTACCGATTTACGAGACAAGGTCGACTCCTAGCAAAGCACGATGTCTACCAAATTCTCCGGTCATATTCATCTAAGAATATTAAGATCTGTATCAAGCGTAGTATACCATTGTATTGTGTATATCGGTCCAGTATCGGATAGTCACGTGCTAGGGCTGGGGCTGGATAAGTGTCTGCCCCGTCCGAAGCACATGTCGGATATCTGGTAACATAGTCTCTATAATCGGATATTCATGACCTGGTCACAATATCCCGATTGGATGCCCATCACTCAAGAGCACTAGTACCGTATCCTGCGTGACATCATCTCCACTATGACTGAAGTGATACTTCCATCTTGACATCACACCCAATACACTACGAATCTCCGATAAACCCAGAAGTGGTGTACGCAGAACCGGTTAAAGCCCTGTACCACCAACCAAAGTCTATCGATTATCGTAAGTATTAGCGATGTAAGTCTTAGGTTAAGACTATACACACCTACCTTGATTTCGGCCTCCCATAGACACATAGATAATACCAATGGGATTCCGAGGGGTCTATCCAGAGCGAAGCTGTTTCCCGTACCATCGGTGAAACACGACCTCCTATCGCACTTGCATAAGTATCCGATACTTATATATATGAGAACTATGTCGTTGTGCCCTCACAACGCAACAAGTGCAATACTAGCCTATTCCGCATTATAATGTCATGTCTCGATAATACTCCGGCTAGGGATATTTAATGATTAATCCTTCGGGGACTGATACTGTCTCATATCATTCTCAATCCAGGAACTAATCATATGGACCTCTCTTCATTATATATATCTATGGTGATCTAATCACTAATGATTAGAGTGCAATTTCCTTGTCACATAGTTAATTTGTTACAATAACACAATGATCTGTACAAATAGTGACGCTATGGGTCATTTTGTCCAACAGAGAATTGTCTGAAAATGTGGAGAATGCTGAGGGTGATGCAGTGCTACGTTAGTTGAGGAAGACATGGGCACATGTTAGCATCTGGGAATTGTTGTGTTCATCTCAGGAGCACAGACGGGCCATGGTTGAGGCCTTGAGCAAGATAGTGGTGACGGAGGATGCCAACCCTGCAATTTTTGTCGGATCAGTGCAAATGGAAGCTTTGCAGATAATAACCTTTTCTGAGGAGGAACTCCCGATCGAGGGAAGAAATCACAACAAGCCTTTATTCATCAGAGTTGAAGTGAGGGGTAGGAAGACATCTTGTGTGATGGTAGATGATGGCTCATCCATCAATGCGTGTCCATTGAAGATTTTGGCGAAGCTGGGTATGAAGGCAACGGATCTGGATCCCTCCAATATGACCATCAAAGCTTATGATGATAGCAAGCGAGGAGTTGATGGTACTTTTGCCGCAGTAGTCAAGGTTGGCCCGATTGAGGATGATGTTGAGTTCACAGTACTAGATATCCCGGCTACTTTTGCTTTGTTATTGGGAAGGCCGTGGTTCCACAAGCTTGGGGGCGTGCCCTCCACTTTGCATCAGGTTATTAAGTTTCCCTACGGGGGAGAGATTGTTACCATCCGAGCTGAAGTAGATAATGTTGTGGCTGCTTTAGAGATACAGCCTTTCGCGAGGTTCCATGTATCAGCAACTTTTGAGGAGTGGGTGGATCCTAAGGTGGCTAGGATCATGTAGAAGATGAAGTTCGAGCCGGGTAAAGGTTCGACATTGCCAAACTTTAAGGGGTAGACTACCCGGAGAGGGTTGGGATACATGTCTGATGAGGATAAGCCGAAAGCCAAGAATAAATGGTTGAAGTTGATGGAATGCTTTGTGAAGGCAACAGGATATCAGAGAGAACCTGAACCGATAGAAGTCAATGAGATTGTGGTACCCGGTTTTGAGATCTTTCAGGAGGTGATAAGTGTGAAGTCACTGGCATTGGAAATTGTGAAGAAGGAAGATGAGAAATAGGAAAAAGAGCTGATGAAGTTGGATGGCCTGACCCTCGAGGAAAAGGAGGAAGAACCAGCTGTAGGAGATGAAGCATCTGTGGAGGATGAAGATGTTTATCTCTCTGATTTATTTGAATGTATTCCTGCATCTGTTAGCAATAAAGACAATCATTTTGCTTACTCGTCTGAGTCTTTCCCTTTCAATTTGCATGACTTGAGTATATTTGATATCAGTTCCACCAGAACAAATGCATTCAACTTTGGTACGCCAGAGAGTCCCAAGGAAATTCTAATTGCAAGTGAGGTTACATCTGAGGAGCAGGAGAAATTAGATGGAATATTGGCCAAATATGCCAAAGTGTTTGCTTGGTCATATGAGGACATGCCTGGTGTAGACAGAAGCATCGCCCAACATACAATTCCAACTTATCCAAATATGAAGCCGGTGAAATAGAAACTTCGACGGATGAGACCTGAGTGGGCCGAGAAAGTCAGAGAAGAAGTCAAGAAACGGATAGATGTGGGATTCCTGGAAGTGGTGAAGTATCCTGAGTGGTTGGCAAATATTGTGCCGGTGTCAAAGAAAGACGGGAAGGCCAGGATGTGTGTGGATTATAGAGATCTTAACAAGGCTTGCCGAAAGATGATTTTCCTCTACCTCATATAGATGTGCTAGTTGACAGTGTGGCTTTATCTGCCATGTATTCATTGCAGATGGGTTTTCATGATACAATCAGGTTCTCATGGCTGAAGATGAAAAGCATAAGACTGCTTTGTCACCGAGTGGGGCACATATTGTTACAAGGTAATGCCATTTGGGCTCAAGAATGTAAGAGCTACTTATCAGCAGATGGCCACTACGCTATTCCACGATTTGATGCACAAAGAGATTGAAGTGTATGTGGATGATATGATGGTAAAATCAGAGACAAGAATTGGGCATATATAAGCATTAGATAAGTTCCTTCAGAGAGTTGACAAATACAACTTGCGGTTGAATCCCAAGAAATGTGTGTTTGGGGTAACATCAGGAAAATTGCTGGGACATACAGTTGGAATTGGAGGAATAGAGGTAGACTCTGAGAATATCAAAGCAATTATTGAGATGATAGCACCGAAGACAGAGAAGGAAGTCAGAGCATTGTTGGGTTTCTAATTAGTCCCAATGATCAATTCAAGCAAGAAATCATGTGTGAAATACAACAATGAAGCATGTCGGAATCATACTTACATTGATCGGATTGCGATGCGAGGAACAAAAACTTTTCTCCCCTCCATGGTGTTCTCGGCAGTGGGCTGTTTTTGAGCTCCTCCAAATTCGGTCACCACCTCTAAGTGTGCTCCATGCTCCAAGCTTTGCAAATGGTGATTCCATGCTCACAAGTTGGTTTCCCTATCACCTTGGATGACCCTTTTTGTGCTAGCAATGGAAAGATTTGCCACAAATCTTCCATCTTTCTTCTTGTTATTTTCGGCCTTGCCATGAAATGGAGAAGAAAATGGCTTCAAAGCCGAGAGAGGGAGAGAGGAAAAAAATTGGTTCCAAACCGTGTAAGTGATAAAGAGAGAGAGAGAATTTGTGTTGTGTATAAGGTTTTGATTTTCCAAAAATCAAATACCAAAAACAATTTCAATTTCCAAAAGTCAAAGGCATTAAAGCCATCCAACTACCACCATCAATCACAAGTGACAAGTTGTCAGATCACTCAAAGTGACTAGACATCACATCAATCGATTGACTAGTGATTTGACGCTTGATGTGACTTGTGGGCCGCATTTGAATTCGAAATGCGAGTGGGACCGCAAACACTCCCGGGCTCGAAAATTAATGAATTTTCCGTTACGACGTAATTAAATAATTATGCCTAGCAAAATTACTATTCACGTCGCTGACGAATTAATTCTAAATTAACTCGTTCGCCCGAATTAAAATCTAATTTTAATTCCGCATCGAAATCCAAGTTCGTATAATATATCGAATATATTATTTTATCGATTAATTCCAAATTAATTGTTTTCTCTCTTTTAAATAATATTTTATCCAAGATAAAATATCTTCGTAATTAATCCCAGATTAATTTTCTCTCTCTTATAATTAATCCCAGATTAATAAAGTGCGAGTCATACGTCATCGGTGAATCTTCGGGAAGCGACCCATGAGATCCCCGAATATGTTGGTAGTAAATCCGGTCGTCGGACTATCCGAACACGTACGTACCTAGTACTACGTTTTTACCGATTTACAAGACATGGTTGGCTTCTAGCAAAGCACCGTGCCTACCCAATTCTCCATAAATATTCTTACTAGAATATGTGATCTATATCAGGCGTAGTATACGTAGTATTGCGTATTTCGATCCAGTATCGGATGTCACGTGCAAGGCCTGGGACTGGAATTGTGTATACCCCGTATGAAGCATATATCGGATCTCTGGTAACTAGTCTCGATAATCGGATAATCATGACCTAGTCATATTATCCCGATGACTGCAGTACATAAGAGCACCAGCTCCGTATCCTACGTGATCATCATCTCTACTATGACTGGAGTGATACTTCCGTCTTGACATCACACCCAATACACTATGATTCTCAATATACCCAGAAGAGGCGTATACAGAACCTGTTAAAGCCCTGGACGACCAAAACCAAAGTATATTGATTGTCGTAAGTATTAGCGGTGCAAGTCTCAGTTAAGACCAAATACACGTACCCTGATTCGGACTTCCATAGACACATAGTTATACTACCAATGGAATTCCGAGGGGTCTATCCAGAGCGAAGCTGTTCCCGTATCATCGGTAAACACAACCTCCTATTACACATGCATGAGTATCCAATACCCAAATATATGAGAACTATGTTGTTATGCTCCCACAACGTGCACACGTGTAGTACTAGTCTTTTACGCATTATCGATGTCCAATCTCGATAATACTCCGACTAGGGATATTTAATGATTAAACCTTGATGGATTGATACTGTCTCATATCATCTCAATCCGGAACTAATCATATGGACCTTCTATCATTTATACATCTTGGTAATCTAATTACAAATGATAAAATAGCAATTTCCTTTGTCACATAGTTAATTTGTACAACAACACCATGATTTGTACAAATAGTGATGCTATGGGTCATAATTGTCCAACAATCTCCCACTTGGCCTATAGTCAATCACTCAAGTGTCCTACATCCGAACTATGTACGGTTCGCTCAAACTTCTACTGAGAAAAAGCTTTCGTCAGCGGATTTGCATGGTTATCATCTGATGCGATTTATTCGATCATCACATCGCCACGATGTATGATCCGAACGAATCAGATGAATATATGAAGTATGTATCTGGATCATTGATGAGACCATTAATTCTTTATCCTGCGCTGTAGTCTAGCTCAGCTGCTAACATAACTATATCTAATCTAATTAGATTATTATCAATCCAGAAGGCTTCTATTGCTGCCTCAGCTACAACAATATTCCGCTTTTGTTGTTTATTCGGTAACAATATCTTGCATGGAAGATTTCAGCTCACTGTTCCGTTATTCAAACTGTATAGTACCGTTCTTACGACTTATAGTCGTTTTTATCGGTTACGAAACTTGCAACGGTGAACTCAGTCACTTCAAGTTCTCATTCTCCATAGTTTAAGAAAGCATCCTTAGATCATCTAAGATACATATGGATGTTCTTAACATCAATCCAATGATTATCACTTGGATTGGCTTGATTGTGACTCAATATGCTCAAAGCGTATGAGACACCAGGTCACGTACATTTATTTCAATGTACGTGCTCTCGGAGAGTCCCAATAACTTTTAGATCTATCCCAGTAGATCTTTATTCCTAGAATAAAAGTTGTCTCTCCCAAGAATTCTACGGAGAATTTTCATGAAAGCCAAGCTTTCACCGATAGTTTTATGGGAATATCATTTCCAAGAAATGATATGTCATCATTACTTAGGACATCACTGTCAGTGCGCTCCCACTAACCCCTTATATACACAAGAATCATTTTCGTTTTGAATTAAATCATATACCATTATGATTACATCAAAACGATAATTTCAAGAACGCAATGCTTGCTTCAATCCATCCATGGATCGAATTAACTTGCAAAAATTGTTTGCTCGTTTTGGTATGAAAAAACCGTTAGGATATTGTAAACATCCTCCAAAAGGTTTCCGTTAAGGAAAACGGTTTTGGCATTCAGCTCCCACATTTCATAAATGAAACATGCAGCATCAGCAAACATTATCCAAATGGATTTAACCATGGTAACAGTTAAAAGGTTTCGTCGTAATTGACACAATGTTGATAACGATACCTTTTCGCTACAAGTCCAGCTTAGTACGTTGGTATGTTGCCTTCCATGTGTGTCTTCCTTGAAGACTTATATAGTACCAATAGACATAATGCCTTTCGGTACATCAACTAGTATCTAAACTTAGTTGATATACATGGAATCCATTTCGGACTTTATGGCACTTTGCCATAATAGGGAGTCGATACCTTGTATCACTTCCTCATACGTAGTCAGTTCGTTTTCCTCAATAAGATTGACATCTTTACGAGGTGAGATCAGAAATTCATACCCCGAGTTATTTTCTGACTCTCTCCGACTATCGCGGTTCTTGTGTATTCGAAGATTATTGGTATAGTTTCATCCTTGATGAACTATATGTGTTCCATTAAAGAATCAGTGCCTGGAATAGTGTTACTCCGATTTTCATCGAGTTTTACTTTCCTCACACTTACCACTGCATATCGGTATTCCTCTTAGGAAAACCGCATGGTGAGCAACAATTAAATTGTTCTCATGTGAGTTGTATAAGTACTGTACTTTGGTTACCCTAGGATAACCTACAAATTAGGCACTTATCCGATTTGGGTTCTAGTTTGGTATCATCCAAACATATGCCCAGCATTCCCAAATCTTCAGGAATGAGAAATCCGGTTTCTTTCTTGTTCATATCTAATATGAACTCTGTCTAACAGATTTTTATGGAACCTTATTCAAAATAAGTTTTGCACTGTTAATGCGTATCCCTTGAAGGAAATGGTAGCTCAGAGCGACTCATGATTAACCATATCATGTCCAACAAAATTCGGTTTCTCCGTTCAGACACACCGTCAAATTGACGTGTTCCGGGAGAAGTCCTCATTGAAAGAATACTATACTCTTTCAAGTATTTGAGAAACTTATTGCTTAAGTATTTTCATCATGGTCTAACCGAGATGTCTTTAATACTTTTGCCTATCTGTTTGTCTACTTCGTGTCGAAACTCTTTGAATTTATCAAAAGTTTCCGATTCATGTTTTAAAAGAAACACATAACCATAACGCGATGCCACATCCGTAAAGATCACGAAACATTCATATCCACATCTAGCGTAGCTAGACATGGGCCCACTTACGTCACTATGAACAAGGGCTAACAGATCGATGGCACTTACACTTTTACCAAGTAAAAAGGTGTTTCAGGCATTTTGCCTAATAAACTAGATTCGTAGACATTATTTGAATAGAATCAAATCTGTCCTAGTATCAACTCTTCGAAAGTGTGGATATACGAGTCTTGTTAATTGTGTCCTAAACAGTAATGCCACTTATAAGTCTCAACTGATTAATTCAGTTTGAGCTATTTGTTTGTCATGTATTGTGTTTGAGATTCATTTATATTCTAAATATAAATACTGTTATTCACATCTAATGTGCTTATCTCAATATCATCTTTATAAAATAAAACACTTTAGTGTTCTAGAATATAAAGGTATACCCGCAACGGGTTAAACCCTGATA
Source organism: Zanthoxylum bungeanum (assembly GCA_019454045.1). NCBI lineage: Eukaryota > Viridiplantae > Streptophyta > Magnoliopsida > Sapindales > Rutaceae > Zanthoxylum > Zanthoxylum bungeanum. Next base: position 6,308 of record SKCR01032235.1, on the reverse strand, counting down.
TAGAGATAATGTTTCTAGTCAAACTAGTTACATTGTAACAGTTTCCTAATTTAAGTACATACCCAAAGGGTAGTTCCTAAACTTAGGTCTATACGGTCAAAACAGTGACTCTCGTCCCGTTTTCGATTCACATATCAATCTCATCTGAAGTCAGTATCCTGTTTGTCAGCAGATTCTGCACATCAGTACATATTTATGTACCACACTCAGTATCTATAATCCAATTTTAATACTAGTAGTGAACATGTTAATGACAAACATATTTGAAGCCGGAGCCTTGCCCCTCTTCTCTTCCTTCATGTCTGCCTTGTCCATACGACAGTCACGCTTCCAGTGACCCTGTTTGCCACAGTTTAGGCAGACATCTTGGGATATGTCATTTGTCTTCCCAGAAGATTATAATGATTTTGCTTTTGCCCCCTTTCCACACCCCAGAAGCCTTTGGCCAAGCCATGGCCTTCCGGAATGTCGAAGTAAGGTGCGCCTTGCGCTTCTTGCCCTATTGCAAACTCTGACTTTGTCTCCTTGAGTATAGCCATTAACTCTCCAAGAGTTTTCTATTGCAATTTGTACATCTAAGATTAAGAACAAATCTATGAAGATCCTTCAATTTCAATATCATACTATAAGGATTTAATCCTTAGTTCTGATTAAGAAATTAAGGAGTCTATTTGGCAAGTATAATGGATTAAGCACTAAAGTTATCATCACATGAATATTCCAAATATCATGTTCTACTATTTGCTCAACTCCGGGCTTAGGCTCGAGACGTCACTATATCAAATAAAGTAACTTCTCGGTTTTCAGGACTATCCTGAAGTTTTATTCCCAATCTGAAAATTAAAGTCGTTTAATAACATTTTCACCCAGGATTATGTTTTAAACACTAATATTTCAGTTATCTTGATTCTGATAGTCCAACTATCAAATCAACGATTTTAGGTACTATAAATTATAATGATTACTATAGTCTACTATATAATCAACTATAATTTAATTGGTTAAATTCAATTATATTATTACTATAATCCAATTATAAAATCAACTATTAATTGAAATAGTTTGAATACAGTCCAACTGTTTTAATTTAAAACAACATTAAATATTAGTCTAACTAATAAATAATTACGTATTGACGAAAAATGAAATGAGCGCGTATGGCAAGTAACTAAACGAATATTGCAAATTTAATACTTGCCTCCCACTATTTTTCGGCGAGCCTCTAACCCTCTGTGGAGTACTCGGGAAACCTTGTTTCCTAGTGGGCTAGGATCCCGTTAAATAACACACAATCTTGACTTTGGCCAACAAATCGTATGATAATTAACTAGGTAGATCTCTAAGATCAATTGGATCCTATCCAATTCCTAGATCCAGTAGGTGGACATCCAAGTCCGAAACATATATCTTATATATGCCAATATATCCAATATATTCCCTAACCTTTTTCCTTTGAATCAATTAATCCTTGGCTTTGGCACAACAAACTTAACCATCCCAGTTAAGCGGAACTCATTTACTATGGAAAGCTTCGTAATCAATGTCGATGGACAAGAAGTGATCTTGACTTTGGCCAACAAATCATAACTTGGACAAGACACCGATATGGAACAAAGCCTTCATGATTCAAACACATCCGCGACGGACAAAGGTCTTGACTTTGGCCAACAAACCAGTGCCAGTCTTGGATCTTGAGTAAGAATCACTCAATGGAAGGAAAAACGCTTAATATGTAGTGAGGGTTTTTTTTCGCATAATTGACAACCAATTAATTATCTTTGTTAAGGTCTCATCATCATACACCCTTAAACATGCATTCTAAACACATAATAAGGCGCGTAAGTAAATAAATAATAATGATGATATGCGGATGGATACTTAAACACATTGTTCCTAGAACAAATCTCTCAATTTCCTCTCTCCCGCTAGCACAAGTATTACTTCTACCCGATTACATAACACTTCTAAAGAAACCTTATTTACATTGAGGGGAATATGTGAGAAGAGAAATACACAGAGTCAAGAGGTAATAGGCTGGACACGCAGGTCCAATTAATAAATTCTAAATTTATTACAATAATTTCCAAAATTGCCCTCACCCATCTAATATCCATCTGATATACATTATTCATACATCGCATCCATGTATTCACACAAAGCATGTTATTAATCAATCTAATCCAATTAATTAATCTGAAAATTAATGACCATCCAATGTTCAAACAACGATTTGATTTTGCACGAGTCCAACTCGTTTTACGAATAAGTACTCAAAGTACGAATTCACGAATTATATTAAACTACAAAATTAAATCCAATTTAATTTGCATTTAATACTAATTCCTTTATTTAATTCCAAATTAAATAATTACACTTTATTAATGAACCTTTAGCGACTTAGATTCTAAATCTAATCTTTACGGGTCTCAAAGCCCGATTAGCATCCAATGTCAATTTAATTTAAAGTCCAATGGGTTTTTAATTAATTTCATAAGGCATGGACTTTTGGTCAATATGGGTCAAACCCAAATACCAAAGCTCATTTAAGGAATCACCCTTATATGCCAAGAAACCAATTTAGGCCCATTAGGCCCAATTAATATTAAAGGTCCATTTAGTCATATTTGGACTTTATGGATATGGTTTTGGGCCCAATTGGACCCAACCAATTAGCCTAAACCAAACTTGGGCCAACTAAGCTCATTAAGCCCAATTACAACTTTAAAAGCCCAATCCAAATTTGGCCTAATTAATTAAATTACTAAAATTCCAAATTTCATAATTTAATTAACCTAAAGTGTATGCCATAATTAATTAACCAAATTAATATTTCCAAAATATCAATTTACACAATTAATTATGCTTATTGTCATCAACACATGTCCAACACATGTGAATCAAAAAATCACATCATTTTACATGCTTCAAGTCACGGCAATTTGGGGTTTTTCATGTCTGATTCGGTTTCAATCCAATTAAATCCACAATCAACATTACCCAATGTTTTCCAACTCATCCAATGATCAAAAACACAAAAATCACCATGACATTATAGGGCATCATGATTCGGCCAAGCCAACCAATTTGGGGAAAATTTATCCAATCCAATTTTCATCAAATTGACAATGCATAACACTATGTTATCATAATTTAAGCATATCCAAACAATCAATTTCACTCAAACATGCTCAAATCAATTTTGCCCAATTTTACCCTAAATTCATTTCATGCTCAAAATGGCTCAAGATACCATTGTTGGGTTTCTAATTAGTCCCAATGATCAATTCAAGCAAGAAATCATGTGTGAAATACAACAATGAAGCATGGCGGAATCATACTTACATTGATCGGATTGCGATGCGAGGAACAAAAACTTTTCTCCCGTCCATGGTGTTCTCGGCAGTGGGCTGTTTTTTAGCTCCTCCAAATTCGGTCACCACCTCCAAGTGTGCTCCAAGCTCCAAGCTTTGCAAATGGTGATTCCATGCTCACAAGTTGGTTTCCCTATCACATTGGATGACCCTTTTTGTGCTAGCAATGGAAAGATTTGCCACAAAATCTTCCTTCTTTCTTATTGTTATTTTCGGCCTTGCCAAGAAATGGAGAAGAAAATTGCTTCAAAGCCGAGAGAGGGAGAGAGGAAAAAAATTGGTTCCAAACCGTGTAAGTGATAAAGAGAGAGAGAGAATTTGTGTTGTGTATATGGTTTTGATTTTCCAAAAATCAAATACCAAAAACAATTTCAAATTTCCAAAAGTCAAAGGCATTAAAGCCATCCAACTACCACCATCAATCACAAGTGACAAGTTGTCACATCACTCAAATTGACTAGACATCACATCAATCGATTGACTAGTGATTTGACGCTTGATGTGACTTGTGGGCCGCATTTGAATTCGAAATGCGAGTGGGACCACAAACACTCCCAGACTCGGGTTCGCTAATTCCAAATTAACGAATTTTCCGTTGCGACGTAATTAAATAATTATGCCTAGTAAAATTACTATTCACATCGCTGACGAATTAATTCTAAATTAACTCGTTCGCCCGAATTAAAATCTAATTTTAATTCCGCGTCGAAATCCAAGTTCGTATAATATATCGAATATATTATTTTATCGATTAATTCCAAATTAACCGTTCTCTCTTTTTTAAATAATATTTTATCCCAGATAAAATATATCTGTAATTAATCCTAGATTAATTTTCTCTCTCTTATAATTAATCTCAGATTAATAAAGTGCGAGTCATACATCATCGGTGAATCTTCGGGAAGCGACCCATGAGATCCCCGGATATGTTGGCAGTAAATCCGGTCGTCGGACTATTCGAACACATACGTACCTAGTACTACATTTTTACCGATTTACAAGACATGGTTGGCTTCTAGCAAAGTACCGTGCCTACCCAATTCTCCAGAAATATTCTTACTGGAATATGTGATCTATATCAGGCGTAGTATACGTAGTATTGCGTATTTCAATCCAGTATCGGATGTCACGTGCAAGGCCTAAGGCTGGAATTGTGTATGCCCCGTACGAAGCACGTATCGGATCTCTAGTAACTAGTCTCCATAATCGGATAATCATGACCTAATCATATTATCCCGATGACTGCAGTACATAAGAGCACCAGTTCCGTATCCTATGTGATCATCATCTCCACTATGACTGTAGTGATACTTTCGTCTTGACATCACACCCAATACACTATGATTCTCAATATACCCAGAAGAGGCGTACACAGAACATGTTAAAGCCCTGGACGACCAAAACCAAAGTATATTGATTCTCGCAAGTATTAGCGGTGCAAGTCTCAGGTTAAGACCAAATACACCTATCCTGATTCGGACTTCCATAGACACATAGTCATACTACCAATGGAATTCCGATGGGTCTATCCAGAGCGAAGCTGTTCCCGTATCATCGGTAAACACAACCTCCTATTACACTTGCATGAGTATCCAATACCCAAATATATGAGAACTATGCTGTTATGCTCCCACAACGTGCACAAGTGTAATACTGGTCTTTTACGCATTATCGATGTACAATCTCGATAATACTCCGACTAGGGATATTTAATGATTAAATCTTCGTGGATTGATACTGTCTCATATCATTGCAATCCGGAACTAATCATATGGACCTTCTATCATTTATACATCTTGGTAATCTAATTACAAATGATAAAAGAGTAATTTCCTTTGTCACATAGTTAATTTGTACAACAACACCATGATTTGTACAAATAGTGATGCTATGGGTCATAATTGTCCAACAAGCATTCCTCAGGAAAATTTAGTATATCAGTCGGTTCATCGCCAAGTTGATATCTATATGTGAGCCTATCTTCAAAGTGCTGAGAAAAAGACCAGCCAGTGAAATGGAATGAGCAATGTTGTAGGCATTGCATTTTCGCATGTGAAACCCGATGATGAGTCTCATTTGGAGGCACTACCTTTTGAGTCATGAAAGCCGCGGGAAACGGATATCGGAAGGGGGAATTCAGGATAAACAAGCTCACTGTCTTCGTTGGTGCTGCGTTCGTTACTTCGTTCGAACCTCGTGCAGATTGCTGACGTTCGTGCCGCGTGCGCTGAGGCGTTCGAACGGAGCCGGTAATTCTGGTTTTGCTGCTAGCCTCACGCCCAGCCCATTTAGTTTCCCAAAGCCCATAAAACACATCCCAAATTAAATAATTAAATATAAATTAAATATTAAACATTAAAATAAAACATTTAAATCATTTACCAAATTAAATAAAACATAAAATAAACTCATGCCTAATATAAATGAATCAAATATATTATATACTAAAACTAAAAATAAGATTTGCCTAATTAAAATCAATCTTAACCAATTAAAGCCAATCACATATTTGACTTCCTAATTCAATAAGATATCCACCAATTTAAAAGTTTTGACTTCCTAATCTAAACCAAATTTGTCCCCCCCTCAATCTTTGACTTTCCTTGCTAAACACCAAATCATATCCCCTCTTTAATGACAAAATCCCTTCCTTGTGACACAAGGCCAAACCCTACCTCTTCTCTATATAAACAACCCCTAACCAAGGCCATTCTTCTCTCTTGACACAATAGAATTCACACCCAAGCTCTCTCGAATCTCTCTAGCTTATACACACAATTCACACAAAGTTATAGCAAGAAATCCTAGACATCACAAGCAAATCACACCAAAACAATCCCTCTCTTCCATAGCCGAACCTATCACAAATAACCACCCCTAATCACCACCGAAAACCAGCCCCTCTAAACCTCCATACATCACCGAAAATCACACAAA